>JAZFAU010000958.1:0-32224 GCA_037178615.1 Dione vanillae
ACTTGTAAACGTGACGGTTTCACTTCCCACTCGAGGAAAATAGATTTTTCATGTCCATTTTCCAGTTCCGCCACACAATACGCAATGCTTCTAAAGGTGAAACGCAGAAAACGGAGTGACTTAACACTAGGTTCCAATTCCTACAATTTCCTCTGCCTACCTTGCTGTGAGGGATAAAGCGTCAAGCTAACAAAGAAAAAAATCAAAGAATTAAATTTTATTATCGATATATAAAATTTTAGTACACACAATCTTATTATTTCATCAATGAAATTAATAAACTAGAGATTTCAATCTTCTGCTTCCGTAGTTTGCGATCATATTACTAACTACTATTACTGACACTATCTCTACATAATAATAAAATAACAAAGTCCTAAAAATATTTAATAATTTAAAAAAGTTGTTCAAATAACTGTAAATTTGTAAATTTTAACAATTACTTTCGAATACTTATTTTGCTTTTTTTCTTATTTAACTTGGCGAATGATTGTCAATGACCGCGTTGTCATTGTCATCAAATCAAATCGATTGACGTGTCATCATAAATCTATACTGTAAACAGTCGAATAAAAATGAAAAATTCATAAAAATATGAACTTTTTTACTATTATGCTTATAATTATTATTTAAATAATGTACATAAATAAATTAAGATTGTAATTTATCCAAATGATGTCATGTCACGAAGAAAAGCCCTGCTCCCCGCTGGGTTGTCTCTCGGTACCTGTGAAATATGGAATTATACGCTTAATAAGTCAGAGTATACATACATACATACATACATACATATCTTCACGCTCTATCCCTAGCAAAGTAGTCAGGGAGAACGGAGCGCCAAACGCTGCGATCAGAGTATGATAATATTTATCATCAAAACAATATTTATATACAATTATTTTTTGCTACAGCAATGTTGAATGACTACTAAATTTATTTTAATGTGAAAGTCTCTCTAATACTCTAGTTTCTATTCTCCTTTTATTCTTTTTTTTAATAATATTGAATTTAAATCCCTGCATTATTTTGAAATTATAATTTTATTTTTCATTCAAACTTACACTGTGTCCGGCTTTGTTAATCCAGAAAAATCTAAAATTTCCATACGATTTATAATAGCCTTCGAGCCTATTATCCTCCCATATTGGAAGTCGGGGAGCATTCCTATATCCCTCCGCACCAGACCATTGAAGTCGATCGACCCAGAGGATTGGCCTACAATATGAAATCATGTTGTAACATATATAGAATTTAATAATAATAATAATAAGCCCGCAGGGCAGCTTGTGGCGAGCTGTTGGGGAGTGGCGACCCCACGGACCTGAGACCTCCAGAGGGGAATTGTAATCAATCCCCCGCCTCTGGCAGGCAGAGTGCAGCGCAAGAGCTATATGCGCGAAAGGTTGGAAGGGCTCAATCTGTGTAATAACGGGGAAACCCGTTCACGAGCTTCTCGCGATGGTGAAACCGGTGCACACCTCTCGACGCCCTTAGCCGACCACTTCGATGTTGCGCCCGAGGCGCCCATTTGTAGGAGCCCATCTAGCGGCAGGCGAGTCACCGTCCGTCGATCTTTCAATTTGAGACTGTTGAAATGGCGGACGCCCGTTAGTCTCATTCAATAGCCCAGTATTCAGTCCATCCAAACTCCATTCCATAGTATCAATTCAGTTTTTCATATTCTCCATAGTTTCTACGAAATACTCGGCGACCATCTCTGGGCAATTACCTATGGTTACTCAGAGATGGAGAGGACACAGATCCAACACGTAGAGGCCCTACGTGTTGGATCTGTGTCCTCACGCAAGCCTTTCAAAGACAGGGTTCGTTTGAACCCAAGAATTATAAAGAGAAACATAATAATCAATATATTGAAAGTAACGTAAATCTAATGTAGGAGGCAGATTATTTATTATATTTATATATGTTATACTAAATTTATCTAGAATATAACTTCAAATTTATATAAAAGTATATTAAAGTATGTATGTACATTAGCTACATGTACTTACCAGGCGTATCGCAAATTAGATCGAGATTACCATTGTACTTAGTGATTATAATGTCTGTCTCATTTAGAAGTTTCTCGACTGAAAAAAAAAACAATTTCAAAACGTTTACATCTTTAAATATTGTTATATATATTCAAATTGGCCCCTTGAAAGAATGTAAAAGAGAATTTTCCATTCAAAAAATTAAAAATATCTTCTTTTTTTACTCTTTTCAACTAAATGTTTCTAATTTTATTCATTATTTACAACACAAATGCTTTTGTTTGAAATTATACGTCTAGATAAGGCTCTCCCTACCTACCCTGCGAGATGCGGGATAAAGTGAAGCTAGGATATGCAATATTCCCGCATACAAATATAACAAAAGCACGCTTTTGAATGTTACTATTAAAATAAGTAATTTACAATATGTACATACTACTAGTAGTGACGGGTTTCATAAAATCCTCTCTCAAATAATCGAATACTGTATTCGAAGGGAGCTCCAAGTTGACGTTCACGGGGATGTCCAGCCACTCTTTCACTTAGTATTCATTAAGACATCGAGATCCCATTGCTGTCCTCAGGCGCGGAGTAGGGTCGGTCACGAATCATCATATCTCGAGATATTTCTATATATATTAAAAAAAAAATATCATGAATAATTATATATTGTATTATATTTAACTCACGAGGATCGTCGTGGCGTAACCTGTAACCGCGACGGTTTGAGGGTTCGTTTTCTACTCGGGAAGATAGATTTTCTATTTCTATTTTCTTCGCTCTGGAAACTAGGCGAAGTGCGGCGTTAAGTTCCGCCACTCAACACGCAATGCCTCGAAAAAAGGCGAGGAAAGCAGGGATGGAGAAAGGAGGGACTAAGTAACGGAGTGTCTAAACACTAGGTTCATATGGTTCCTGCAGTTCCCTCTGCCTACCCTGCAATATGCGGGATGCTATAAAAAAAATTAAGTCATTTAAATTTTATTATATGAAAGATATAGGTATGTCATATGTACAATAGACATTGTCATTCATAGATGTAGGGGACCGTATTGACACAGGTGTAGCGTCTGCCTGTACACGCGACGGTTTGTAGGTTCAATTCCCACTCGGGGAAGAAGGATTACTCATTTCATATACGTAGTTGTGGTAACTAGACAAGCACTTCGTCGAGTTCCGCCACTCAACACATATTCCCAAAAAGCAGAAAGCAAGGAACGGAGTGTCTTGACACTAGGTTCCCAAGGTTCCTGCGGCACCTGCCTACGTTGTTTTGAGCAGGATAATGCGAGAAGCTATAAAAAAGCCTAGATGTGTCAATATTTTAATATATTTTTTCTATTTACCATAAGCATTTCGTAACGTGTCGGGCAAATTCACTTCCATTTTGGTCAAGATATTGTAGAAGTCGACGCTTGTTGTAGCCCTAAACACGGCTTGTTGGGTTGCCGACCCACTGCATTGTAGAATTAACGTAAAATTCTTCATTGAATAACCGTTCTGCTTTCTTTAGCATTACTTTGTATATCCTCATATCCAGCTTGATCTACAAGACCTGCTGCTAGAAGCAACGGCCCCCAAGTTAGTGTGGCGTCGACAGGAGATATCCAGGCGTTTACCCATGGCAATTCCTTGTAATGTCGAATTTATAGTACCCGCAGTTTCTGCCTGTATGTGTAAATAGTAAAAAATAGTTATCCACCAATATTAATTGTTTAATAACAAATTTCACGGCGTTAAGTTCCGCTACTAAACATGCAATATCGACATATTAGGTGGAAAGTGACAAATTAGGTATCTTAATATGTAACATTCAAATTCCAAAATTCGTTCACGTAAAATATGCGTAAAAAAGCGTAAAGTTTATTTTAGTTCGTTTTTGGTAGTTCAATCAATATTTCATTAGTCGTGATATTCACAAAGGACTCAGCTCAAGTTCTTAGACCGTTAAGAGAAAAGCCTAGAGATGAACTCGTATACAAAACAATAAATACAAAAATCATACCAGTATTTCTACTAGCAATTAGACTTAATTAATTCGTTAGTACCAGTATTCTACTGATAATTAACTTGTGCTGGTAAGTAGAATTTTCTCATGGTATAGATTGAATGTGTAATTCAATAGTATATTTATAAATCTTTAATAAGTTAAATATATATTAGTACCTCATGTATGCGAATACCCATGTCAATCGCCATCTTGCCGCCGTACGACTGTCCGTAAATGTAAAGTGGTGTTCCTTCAAACTCAGGATTGGATTGATAAAACCCTCGCATTAATTGAAGGAAATCTAAAGCTGTGTAAATAAACAAACATCGCTAATTCCATTGTTATTCTGGTAAATGTATAAATGATAAATTAGTGAGGGCTTTAGATCAATAATTATGGTATGATGCTTTTGCTTACTTAAATATAGGTATGTATACTTTTTTTAGCTCAGGGAACAGTCGTAGAACCTATGGGAACCTACTGTTAAAACACTCCGTTCCTCGCATTCCGCCTTTAGAGGCTTTGCGGGTTGAATTGTGGAACTGCCAGATCGCCAGAGTGGAGGAAATTGAAATTAAAAAAAAAAACCATCTTCCTCAAGTGGGAATCGAACCCACAAACCGACACTTATACAGGCAGACGCTGCCACTTTGCTCCACGAGTACTTTGTAATAGACAAAATATTGAATACTGTTGGGATATCAATTTACAAACGAGATGCTTATTGCTATGATAATATTATTATAAGCTGATTTAATAGATTGTCAATTGACCTTTACGAACAAATATTAATCTTTTATAAAAAGAATGTTATTGATTTTTTACCATGAAAGGACACCATTTATATTTTCCTCTTAGAGACACAGTCTCTCGAGTATTTACATGGCAACCGATCTTATACTTTTATTTAGTTCCACCTCCTACAAATACATAAATATAATTACCTATCTCATCGTTAGTAGTTGTCAAGTAACTTAGATCGTCCACGTAGCTAAATCCTGTCCCAACTGGATTATCCACGAAGAGAACGTTGAAATTTTTCACCTATAAATAAGAAAAATTGTAGCTATTTTCTTTTTCGATTTAAGTTTATTGCACACAAGCATGGGTTCAGTTATTTAAAAAAATAATTAAAATAACTAATAACTTACACAATCCCACCAATGTCTACTTCTAACTGTAAGTTATTGTACAGATTTTTATTGATGATTTATAAGTTATAATAACATTATTATGATTTTCATGGCGTTCGATCATAATTAACTTAACGAATATTATATATTAGTTTTCAATTAATTTACTTACCCAGGTATAATTCCTCTCTTGCAACGATAGGTCAAGAGGGCCTAGTATTTCGAAATTGCCAATGCCGGTGGACGAGCCCCCGGGACCGCCTTGTAGCCAGACTATCAAAGGTCTCTCAGTATAATTTGCTACATTCGCTGTAGTGTAGAATAGCCAGTAAAACATATGAGCCCCATTTCTTACGGTGACATATTCAGATTTTTGTTATAATTCTCGAATTGAGCTGAAACATGGATTTTTTCTATATTAAGTGGAAACAATTATAATATTTTTTTTTCTGGACACTTGCTTGTGTACGCTTATACCTATATAAAGTTTATGTATAATTTAATTTATTTTAATTTGACTTAATTTAATTTTGTACCACTGTTCTCATTCATATTTTCCTTGCACCCGGTTTACCTTTAAGTGATGGTACATTAATTGTTTTTATGTTTAAATTATGTAATAATAATGATAATGTAACAACCATTGGTAAAACTATATATATATATATATATATATATATATATAATATATATATATATATATATATATATATATATATATATATATATATATATATATATATATATATATATATATATATATATATATATATATATATATATATATATAATATATATATATTATATATATATATATATATATATATATATATATATATATATATATTAATCAAGATCATCGAGGATCAAAAGGATAGTATGTGAATTAATAAGTAAGTAAGTAAGTTCAACGTGAGGTAAGCCAAAGCGTGGCGCTCAACATGCTCTAGACTTATAATAGATAATGAAGAACAGAATGTGTTGACTTTGGACTCTCTCTGCCTTTGAAATATACTCTTATATTATATTTAAAAAATATGTTACATACATAATAAGCTATAATTACTGACATTGACTTATATTTTCCGCTGGTACAAGTACCTCCTGTAATATAAAGCTGAATATATACTTAGTCTGGCCATAAATACTGTTACTATTCAAAAAAAGAAAATATTACGTTTGAATTTGGAATCTGTCATTTTTATATGATTGCTTGATGTGTTTTCTTATTTTCGCGCCATTATATTGTTAAATATTTTATTATATTAAAATGGAGTGGGGTGATAAAGAGAACCGAATCGCTGTGATTGCCTTACATAAAGTAGGTATGGAGAAAAGTGCAATTTTTAAAACCCTCCACCCGCTTGGTATTAGTCAAATGTTTGTTTACCGGGCTATTGATAGGTACAATGATACTTCCTCTGTTTGTGACAGAAAAAGATCTGGCCGTCCACGTACCGTTCGTGTGAAAAAGGTGATTAAAGCAGTTAGGGAAAGAATTCGAAGAAATCCTGTCCGTAAGCAAAAGATTTTATCTCGGGAGATGAAGATAGCTCCTAGAACCATGTCGCGTATATTAAAAGATGACTTAGGACTTGCAGCCTATAAGAGACGTACTGGTCACTTCTTAACTGATAATTTAAAGAAGTATAGGGTGGTAAAATCCAAACAACTACTTAAGCGGTACGCAAAGGGAGGTCACAAAAAAATTTTGTTTACGGATGAGAAAATTTTTACAATTGAGCAGTATTTTAATAAACAAAATGACCGTATTTATGCTGGAAGCTCTAAAGAAGCTTCGCAATTAGTAAACAGAGTACAACGTGGGCATTATCCCACTTCAGTGATGGTTTGGTGGGGTGTTAGCTATGAAGGGGTGACTGAGCCATATTTTTGTGAAAAAGGTATTAAAACGTCGGCACAAGTTTATCAAAATACCATTCTTGAGACGGTAGTTAAGTCTTTAACTAACACCATGTTCAATAACAAAGAATGGTGCTTTCAACAAGCCTCGGCACCGGGTCATAGAGCTCGATCCACCCAATCTTGGTTGAAAACTAACGTTCCGGACTTTATCAGCACTGAAAACTGGCCGTCGTCAAGTCCTGACCTAAATCCATTGGATTATGATTTATGGTCAGTTTTAGAGAGTAAGGCTTGCTCTAAACGCCATGATAATTTGGAGTCCCTAAAACGATCCATTCGGTTGGCAGTGAAGAATTTTCCTCTAGAAAGAGTTCGTGCTGCTATTGATAACTGGCCTCAACGTTTAAAAGACTGTATTGCAGCCAATGGGGACCACTTCGAATAAACATTGTATATTTTTAATAGTTATATATTGATGTATTAAACTAACTCACTATGAAAGGAATAAATGTTACGTATAAAAAAAAAATCGTGCTTTTCTTTATAACAATATTTATGGCAAGACTAAGTATATATATATATATATATATATATATATATATATATATATATATATATATATATATATATATATATATATATATATATATATATATATATATATATATATATATATATATATATATATATATATATATATATATATATATATATATATATATATATATATATATATATATATATATATATATATATATATATATATATATATATATATATATATTGTTGTTCATATATGGCAACCCCGACTAGTTTGAGTCTTGTGCCAACTCCCGGCGCGAGCGGTGAGCAGTAGTTGTCGAGAAGTAGTAAAAGGGGCACGTGAGACGGCCGACGCGAGCGCACGTCCTTCCTGAATCGATATATTAATTAGCGGTGTGATTTTCCCTCAGCCTTATTTGATTTCCCTTTTGTGTGTTCCCTCTTGATATTGAACCTGACAAAGACAAACCTACAAAAGATAATAGTGCAAGTAACCCTAAGTGAAGAAGACTAATGTGAAACATTCCATGGCGGCCGTGAACAATCAGTGTTTGTGTTGTGAATTATGAAGATAAGGTACTGTACAATTTCTATTATCCTAAGACCGACTATAAGGTACATAATTAATAAATAAGCTACCCCTCAGCACGCTTCCACAATTGCGGCATAACCCTACCCCCTACAATATACATTTTCTGGTAGCAGAACGCAGTTCATTATATTCATTATATACTATATACATTTTCTGGTAGCAGAGCATGGTTTTCATCCCTCTGGGCCCCCTTAATTATAGCGTAGTTTAATCCCTCTGAGTCCCCCTGATTATAGCGTAGTTTCATGCCCCTGAGTCCCTTTCATTACAGTGTTATTCTCCCGTTTTGGTATTTTGGCTCTTAATTTGATACCTAACGCATAATTACAATATAATTTGATTTCCTAACCTTTTAAAACGTGTTCGCATCGAGTTGTTTAAAAAATAATATTATATGAAATTTTTATACATATAATATTGAATATATAATTGTGTAGGGTGAATGTATAATGTGTAAAATATATAAATAAATATTGAATATAATTTTATATATTAAATATAAAATATAATAAATACACATAATATGGTTACATATATTTTATAATACTACGCCTATACGTTATTACCTATCCCGTTTTAAATTATAATTGAAGTTAGTTAAAATATTTTAATATAATTTCCTTAAAAAACTAACTTACTTTAAAATATTATCCCTACACTTTTATTGTTACCCTTTTTTTTTATTTTTATTTAAATGAAGTTTAAGCCTTAATTGTAGTCATATTGTATATCATATTATTTTGTTGTATTGCGATATATGTAGATGCGACGCGTCCCTGAACTTGACCGTAACTGGTTTCTTATCTCGCCAGTTGTTGTGGATTCATTGTTTATTACGAGTTTATTATTTTTTTAATATTTTAGTTGAGTTATTTGTTTACTTGATTTCTGATTTCGCCCGTTGGTAGTGGGTTCATTGTTTATTACGAGTTTATTATTTTTTTTAATATTTTAGTTGAGTTATTTGTTTACTTGATTTCTGATCTCGCCCGTTGGTAGTGGGTTCATTGTTTATTACGCGTTTATTAATTTTTAATATTTTAGTTCAGTTATTAGTTTACTTGATAATTTAAAATGGCTACTCATGATGAAACAGTAAAATGTTCCTTATATACGGAAAGCGCAGAATATAGAAAAAATATAGGTGTGGTACGCTTTGTTTCCGATTGGATTGCCGATACCTCGGAACTTCTTGGCACTTCTGAAATACCTAGATTATTAGTTAGGTTCAAGGATTTAGATTCTCATTGTAATTTATTTGTAAACGCGTCCTCAGTGCTCCTGGGTGGGTTAGACCCGGCTATCGATTACCAAGAAATTAGTTATGTAAAAAAAGAAGTGCGTTTAGTAAATAAGAAAATAGACGATCTCCGGGTGCGTCAGTTAGAGTTGTGCCCACCTGCTCCCGTAGTTGATCCTGTTATAGCCAGTACACCCGTTAGAATGAGTAGTAAAAATATTACTGAGCGAACTCCTTGTAATAGATTACCTGATTTACCTATCCCTAAGTTTGATGTACGTCCTGACTCCTGGATAAGTTTTATTGATCAGTTTGACAGTGTAGTAGATTCCCAACACCATTTAACCCCCACAATGAAATTACAGTACTTGGTTGGATCCTTAGCAGATGAACCTAAGCGGTTGTTGTTACATTTAAAAATTGAAGAAGGCAACTATGAAGTTGCTCGTGAGTTGTTGAAACAGCGGTATCACAATACACGGGTTCTTGCTGATACCTACATAACCCAGATACTTACCCTGCCGGAGATTTCGAATAAATTTACAGGTTTGCGCGCGGCCTTTTTGAACCCCTTGTTAACTGCCTATCGCTGTTTAGAACGTTTAGAGTTACCCGTCTCCTCATGGTCTTATATGTTAGTACATATATGTTTGACTAAGCTTCCCTCTGATTTGAAATCCCGTTTTGAGCGTTGTTATGGCGGTGACGCTGATGAATTACCTACCTTTAAAAATCTTACTACTTTTTTGGAAGACGAATGTCGTCACCATGACAACGTTGGCAACACCTCCCTTGTAGATTCTAATCTGACGAAATTTAAAAGTACTGTACCTAAACATACTTACTTTGCGGCTCCTCCCTCCCCTATATTAAATAATAGACAAAAAATGTTACCTGTAATAAATAATAGTAAAAAATGTTACCTGTGTGCTTCCTCTTCCCATTACCTCCGTGAATGTCCCGAATTTAGAGCTATGAATCCTAGAGAAAGATCGAGATTTGTAAAACATTCCCGGTTATGTTATAGGTGTTTGGACAAACATTCAATTCTTATGTGTAAGCGGGACTACAAATGTTCAACCTGCGGTCGCTCATCCCATCACACTATGCTATGTTTTAATGATTCCCGTAACCCAATGTATCCTACCTCATCCAATCGCAATTATAATTGTAATTCCAAATTTAATAAACGCAATTATCCGCGTACCTGTCCTTCTTCTACCCGCGGTCCCCATATGGGCGGGGGCCAGCATAAGAAATATTCCCCTTCGCAACTCCAGCGCTCCTCCCAACGACATTCCCAGAGAGCTTCTCCCCCCAGAGAAAATGCTCCGCCCCAACCTAGACAGGTTGAAAATAATATAAGATATCGTGATAATTCCTATAATAGAGAAGATAGACCCACATAGCTAGATACTTGTATTACTCCCCCTTCCCCTTGCCTGAATATCTCACCCAATTCCCTTATATTATTGCCTACTGTCAAATTACACGTTAAAACTGCTAGTGGCTATTATATTGAAGCGCGTGCGTTATGTGATACCGGTGCCCAGGGTTGCCTCATTACAACCGATCTTGTTGTTAATTACCTCAATTTGACCATCTCCCCCTCCTGTGCCCCTGTACGTGGCATAGGTAATATTCCTTTAGTGGTTTCCCGTGGTTCTATTTCCCTGTGTTTTAAACCTTTGTATAATTCCTTCCCTGAGGTGTCAACCTCTGCTATGGTTATAGATGTGATTGCCGGTACGCATCCTGAGTTTGAGTTCCCTGAGTCTGTGTTTTTTCCTAGTAGTGATTTTTCCCTTGCTGACCCTACCTATAATAAGCCTGGCCCGATAGATATACTATTGGGTGCTGACGTGTTCGGTGCGCTTTTATTACAAGATAAAATATTTAACTTTAACTGCCTTACTGCTTTATCTACAATTTTTGGTTATATTGTTTGCGGTCCAGTCGCTGCCGATTATGGTGAATTAGAGCCCCCCATGACTGGAATATCCTTATCCCGTCTCATCGAGAAATTCTGGAAGGTTGAAGAGACCCCTCAAACCATGATTGCTTACCCCTTAGATAACGATGGTGAGATTTATAAATAAAACCCGAAACTTACCCGTTGAGCTATCTGTATCCTTATCGCGTTAGCGCGTAGCGTTTCCTTGCGGTCTTCCCTGAGACGACTCTCACTCTTTCTTGACAAAGAAGGAATCATCAGAGTCAGTGGTCGTTTATGAAACTCCTTTAACATTCGAGGAATTAACTACAATTTTTGCTAAATTTGAAGCGGTATTAAATTCCCGGCCGTTATATCCCTTATCTAATGACCCTAACGATCTAGAAGTTTTGACGCCTGGTCATTTTTTGATTGGCCAACCTCTTAGTGCTTTGCCGGAGTATCCCTATAACAATGTAAAAATTAATCGTTTAACCCGTTTTCAAGTAGTGCAACAGATAACTCAACATTTTTGGTCGCGGTGGCAGTTAGAGTACCTATACACTCTGCAGACTAGGCAGAAGTGGACTGATCCAGTGAATCCTCCAACAGTAGGCGAGCTAGTCCTCATCAAAGATGATAATTTACCCCCTTTACAGTGGCGACGTGCTCGCATTTCCCAAATTTATCCTGGTAAAGATAGCGTTGTGCGTGTGGTCGATGTTAAGACATCGACAGGTATCCTAAAGAGAGCCTTAACCAAATTAGTTCGTCTACCTATTAGTTAGCTACTCCCATTTTCTCGTAAACATTAGATGTTTAGGGCGGGGGCTATGTTGTTCATATATGGCAACCCCGACTAGTTTGAGTCTTGTGCCAACTCCCGGCGCGAGCGGTGAGCAGTAGTTGTCGAGAAGTAGTAAAAGGGGCACGTGAGACGGCCGACGCGAGCGCACGTCCTTCCTGAATCGATATATTAATTAGCGGTGTGATTTTCCCTCAGCCTTATTTGATTTCCCTTTTGTGTATTCCCTCTTGATATTGAACCTGACAAAGACAAACCTACAAAAGATAATAGTGCAAGTAACCCTAAGTGAAGAAGACTAATGTGAAACATTCCATGGCGGCCGTGAACAATCAGTGTTTGTGTTGTGAATTATGAAGATAAGGTACTGTACAATTTCTATTATCCTAAGACCGACTATAAGGTACATAATTAATAAATAAGCTACCCCTCAGCACGCTTCCACAATTGCGGCATAACCCTACCCCCTACAATATACATTTTCTGGTAGCAGAACGCAGTTCATTATATTCATTATATACTATATACACACATATATATATATATATATATATATATATATATATATATATATATATATATATATATATATATATATATATATATATATATATATATATATATATATATATATATATATATATATATATATATATATATATATATATATATATATATATATATATATATATATATATATATATATATATATATATATATATATATATATATATATATACATATATAAGAAAAAGAAAAAGCATATTTTATTAAACATAAGTTTGAATGCGACTTTCAATAATGAGGTTATTCGAGGGCCGTTTAAGCCTAGATTTGGGTTCTAAACTTACGCAAGATCTTCTCTTCTCCGACACCCGCTCGGTGAATCCGTGAAATGCTCAGCAGTTTCTGTTTTTTTTCCCTTATGGCTATCTATTTAAAACTTATACCTTATGTCGACTAATATTTCGATAACTATTGGTCACATATAAAAAGATTTTATTTAAAAAAAAAGATATACCCAGCTAAACAAAGTTTAGTTTTAATAAAATCGGTCCACTAAGCTTTGAGTTTTAAAATGCAATTTCGTATCGTGTGTTTACAAAACGCGTGCATGTGAAAGGAATGTGCTAATGTAAGCTTCACTCATATGCTTTTGTATACTGTGGCCTTTGTCATACAATTTCACATATTATTGCAAAATTATAAACTTTGCCTATTGTGGCAGTTTTATTTGTTGATCAAAATAAACCGGTCATTTGTAACTTTTATTCTGATCATAACGTTATATAACTGTTTAAGAACTCAATAGTTATATATTTAATTTAATCAATGAAAATATTATGGAATACCAGATAAGAAGAATGGTTAATAGCTTCAATTCCCAATTGGGGGGGGGATGAACTGTTTAATTTCCATTTTCTTTGCTCTGACAACTGAGAAATTGAATTCTGCCACTCAATACACAAAGCATCGAAAGGTAGAAAGTGACAGATTATACACAGGATAAAGCGTGAAGCTAATTATTAGATAAATTCTTTGAACCACGAACCAGCCTAAATGTTTTTTTTTTTTTTTTTTTAGCTTTACGCTTTATCCCGCACATGGCAGGGTAGACAGAGGGAACTGCAGGAACCATAGGAACCTAGTGTTAAGACACTAGGTTGCTTTAGTCCCTGCTTGATGTTGATTTTATTTTAGTATAAATGTTTGTATAAATTATATGTTAGCCCTGCACTCGGCTGCTCTATTTTCATGTGAATTTAAAACACCGCATGTTAAGTGGTGGAACTAAATGTCACGATGTATATTGCAAACATAGGGTTATGAAAATAATTCATTCCCAAGATTGGATATTAAATCCACAATTTAAGGTTAAAAATTTAACCGGCCTTAAAATTTTTAATTTATTATTACTCCTAAATAAACTAAAATTTACTACCATGTCGTTACTCTTAATTAAAATTTAGGGAAGTATTCATACTTTATTTTGATTTTTATATATTTTCAATCATAATTACTAATAAAAATAATAGTATCCAGAAAAAATATTCTTTTAACCTATTATTTCTCAAAATGCCAACGTAAGCATAACAATATTGACAACTGATTGGAATTGAACAATAATTGGACTAATTGGGAAACAAAAAGTAACCTTCTTAATTTAATTTTTTTCACATCAAACGTTATAGAGCGAGACTATGTCAGTAAAAAGTTAAATTTGTTCAAAATATTAAAAGTATTTGTGTGAAAATAGTTAGTTGTAATTCCATATAAAAATATTTTTATTGTGCTTTAGGGACAAATATTGTGATTAATAACATTTAATGTAGATTCTTTTCTTATAGGTAAAATCTTGCTACTAAACTATAAACTTGCATTGGATTTGATGTAAACGTATTATATTTGGTGACTCATAAGCTGTGTTATTGTTTGTGGAAATATATTTATCGACACCTCCTTATTAGGTTATTAAACAATATAGTTTATTGATTCTATTCAAATTTGAAGTTTATCTGAATAGGAAAAATAAATAATTAGTTCTTCTTCTTCTTCTTCTCTTTATTTATGGCGAAATAATTAGTTAAATTAAGTGAAAATAATCCGTCAATTTCATTCATTTGTCAATTCACTGTTTGATGAAAATGTCAAAAAATAAAATGTCAAATATAAAAATTGAGGACCGTCGTGGCTCAGAGGCACAGGCATGATTGGCGAGCTCAATTTCCACATGGAAGAAAGCTAAATAAATAAATAATAATCATTTCCTCAGAGTAATGTACAAATCAAAGAAAAATTTTTGTATGGCAAATATACCCTTTTTGTCAACTACCTTTGTAAAAAAACCAGAGTCGTTATAGTAAAATATATTTCATTGTAACTACACAATGCGCGTTCTGGGAGCAATTTGGAAGTATATTACTACAGTTCTTGGATTTCAAGTTGCGATAGCGACATAAGAACTTTTTCAGGTATAAGATATTATACGTGATATATTATAAGATATTATATATTATAAGATATTATATATTATAACATATTATATTTATTGACATTGCAGTTCTTATTAATGTGTATAAAAAATAAGATACTCACTAAATGTGACGATAATTTACAAACGTAGAAGAATCGTATCGTAGAAGTAATGCATGTCCGATTATGTTGTTGAAAATTCATTATAAAATTAATTAAACTTGTCAATCAAGAGATTAAAATATATATTTTATTTTCATGATTTAGATGGAAGCTAAACTGAATTTTATTTTAAATTTTAAACACATTAACCTTATAGAGTAATGTCAATAAATGAGTGAAAAGCTTTATTTATAAAGCTCTTCTATATCATCATAATTCAAATCATAAGATGTAACTAATCCACGTAATATTCTTCTTTTATCTTTGGGGAGACATATGAAACCGTTCCTATATAGCAAACAAATTATCAATGTCTTGTGAAACTCGCAAGTTATTATAGAATATTTCGATAATTGTCGATTTGTAGGAAATCCGGATTACTCTAACTACTTTGCTCCATTTTATTTAACCCTTATTCTCCTTCATATCTTTCTTTTGACATCTCATTCCTTTGTTCCTTGCCCGTTAAATCTTTACGACTTGAAAAAACCTTGCACTTTCTATACCTACTCACAATACAAGCATTATGTCTGACTCATTTGCTGTTACTGACGCTAGGCTATGAGATTATTTGCCTGAGACTATCCTCCAAGTAATATAATAATCTTCCTATAAGCTTCCTCCGGGGAGTTTTCAAAGAATCAAGTATTGGTTTTTGTTTACTCATAATTATTAAAAAATAATTCTTAAGTTAGTTTATACTTTTAGGTAATAATTTTATTACATATTGATTATTAGTAATAAATTGTGTATATAAATAAATAATACATGTTTAAATTGATGGTTAGATACACTTCTACATTGATTTCCCACATGATAGGTTGATTAGTAGAGAATGCTTTGTAACGTTAAGCACGCCTTTTGTCCATGTATATTTATTGTACTATGTGTAATAAAAGATACAAAAATAGTCAACAATTTGCATATACCTACTAAATAAATAGTTATATATAGGTAATATATAAATAATATCTAAAAATAAATAGTATGTAACGCTTTAAGTAAATCAGATTTTAAGAGAGTACGTCACTTTTCTAATAGGATGTAACAATGCAATATGTCTCGTCGGTCTCGTATGTATTTTAATTAGATATTGCTAATTTGTTTGTGTAATTTCCCACTCCGTCAGAATTTTTTTATATTTTCTTCAAATTTTCCTTTTTTACTTATTGATTAGTTAACACTTTAAAAAGCATAAAAATATGTAATAAATATTTCATTCTCATTCGCCACAACGATTGCTCTTTGTAAATAATATTTGAGTCCATATTATTATTATTATTGTTTTTGAATAGGTAAAGTTTAAAAAAAATGTTCACAGTATCTGCCTTTAAACACGAATTTTAACACGCTATGCCTCAAAAAACCAAGTTTCGTTAGGTTACATTTCCCACTGCATATTGAAGAAACCTACAATTGTATATTAACGGCCTTATTCATAAAAAGTTATAGCACGCTTAAAGACTCGATATAGTACAGTTGTCAAAAAACGTTATTCATAACAATATTTTAGTGCCAATCAGTTCTATAAACCTATCATAAAGTTATAGAGCCGAGAACCCTACTATAAGAGTGTTTTAACGTCCAAAGATGGCCGATTCATATAACAGCTGATTATAGCTCATACTAATATGAGCATTGATGTGACGTCGTCGAGATTTCAGTTTCGTAAGCAAAACAATATAACAATTGACATTTTATTCGATATTTATTAGCTATATCTAGTTATTAACAAGTCTATTAATAATAAATTCTACATAATAAAGGTGCACAGAACACAGGTAATATTTGTCCACGTCTAAACAATTTTCAATTCTTTGTCGTTTTACTTCTTTTGACTTAATTTTTTAAAAATTAAGTAAGTTTATAAACTAAGATAAAATAAACATTCGTGTTTTTGTGATAACAACGACGTAAATGAAGCCGGTAAATGTCAAGCCAGATCCAGCAATATATTTTTGTACGTAATATTATCTGTGGTCATACTGTGTCGATGCGTTTGTCACTTATCATCTGTGGATTTACTGGTATTTTCGGCAACAAGTCGACCGACTTTAGTATAGTGGCAACATTGTGAACTTATAACTCATATTAGTGACACTTTAGTTATAGAAGGCTTATAGCGCGTTTATGAATACAAACATTTATCGAACGTTCTATAAGCCTAAAGAGCGTTTTAACTAAAGTATACTTAAAACGTTCTATAAGACTTTTTTATGAATAAGGCCGTAAGTTTTTATATAATAGATAACAATAGTATTAAATATGTACATTTAAAATTGCTTATTAAATTAAATTCCACGAAAATTCATTTGATTTAAGTAAAGAAATTGACAATCAAAATATACAACTGAATTTCAATGAGGACCGTCGTGGCGCACAGGCGCAACGTCTGCCTGTAACGCGACGGTTACTGGGTTCGATCCCCAGTCGGAGAAGATGGATTTTTCTGTTTCCATTTTCTTCGCTCTGGCAAATTAGGCAAAGCGTGGCGTTGAGTTCCGCCACTCAACACGCAATGCCTCGAAAACGGCGGAAAGTGGGGACGGAGTAAGCAGGGACTAAGTAACGGAGTGTCTTAACACTAGGTTCTTATGGTTCCTGCAGTTCCCTCTGCCTCCTCTGCCATGTGCGGGATAAAGCGTGAAGCTAAAAAAAAAAATTTCAATTATTTTAAATTTTAATAAAAAGAGCCTTACAATTTTTTCAATAATTAGCTTTATATTAGCTAATATTCGCTTATAATAAATTCACGATAAAATGAAAATTAAAATATTTACTGAAGTCCCTCAATTGCACTCACTTCAATAATTATCTATTGTAACAGACATTGCCAATTTACAACGAGTGATATGGTGTTTCCTTGTTTGTAATTCAATATTCAAATTTCCTTTGACTTCATGTTTGTAAAATTGCCTTATAATTGAGAGTAATTAGAGCATTTTTTATCTTTAAAATATATTTTTAAGCATTAATCGCATATTCTTGCTTGTTTGCTGTTAAAAATATTACTAAACCTCCATACAAGTAACATTCGCAGGTATTCAGTAAAAATTTAAATATTAAATTCGTAAATCGTGGTTGAAAAGTGTGTTTGACGGGTACCGCCGGGTTTGTGACACGAACGAAATTCTGGAAATTGAAGCTTTCATTGAATTATGTAAAAAAAATTATGCGAATATAATAATATGTGACATTTATGAAATTAATTAAGACATAAATTTATACAGTCCTCCTTATTGCGCTAACATATATATATATATATATATATATATATATATATATATATATATATATATATATATATATATATATATATATATATATATATATATATATATATATATATATATATATATATATATATATATATATATATATATATATATATATATATATATATATATATATATATATATATATATATATATATATATATATATATATATATATATATATATATATATATATATATATTTGAGGTAACCATGTATGATATTTTCATTTATCGAGCAAATCCTACAAAATTTAGTAATTAGCTAAAAAATAATGGAATAACTAAAAATATGGGATCCATATATAAAATTAAACATGCTATAAAATGAAACTATTACTTATCCGTTCTAAGGTGAAAGCAAGACGCAAGAGTAATTTCTGAAATCTACCTTTTAACTGTAAACGCTTTGCCTTATCACTGTAGCAATCAAAGGAAAAGAGCTCTAGGCATGCCTTCAGAGATTTACTCTCAAGTTCGATTTACTTTAAATTCTGTCTTCTATTATTTGAAATGTTGAAAATATTAAGTCACTTTTAGAATTCTGATGCAATTTTGATATTTATTCAAACGTTCGTTGTTCAACGTGTCGGAAATATTAACTTCTTTGATAATTCTCAAACAAATTTGCGATAACATATGTCAGTCTGCAAAAGTAGTCACCACTTTCTTTTACCTTCTAATACTTACTCAAAATACAAAATTAAATATATAAAAATTATTATTTTACATAACACATATTATTATCCTCATCCATACAGTGGTAAAGTTACGAGTTACACTCTCGACATATTTCCGATGCGGATGTCATCATTATTTTTATACATATACTCATAGGTCTGTGTGTATTTTTAATAGAAATGTTGACATATATGTATGTACTTAGATCAGAGTTTTATTTTTATGAATATTTTTATCTGGACAGTCGTCGTTGTCTATAAAATTGACACCATTAAAAAATATTACTGAAATATACAATTTGTCACCAAGATGAATAAAAATATTCACAATCTTATAATAGATCATACATACTTTGAATTTCATAGCAAAATATGAAATTTGTAATGTTTTAAATGTTATTTTTTGACAAAGTCGTCTCACAGACGATTTGGCTCGGTCATGTAAAATATGATATTAGAATTAATAAAAAATCTTTAAACATTTGATAGCAACATTATTATGTGAGATGTGGGCTTGTAGTGGTAAGACAAATTTAGCGCAAAGAAATTTTTGTTGGTGTTCGTTTAATTGGTAAATACATTACTTGCATCAATCACTTCATATTAGCATACCTTGATCAAAGGGTTCTATTTGTCACTGTTAACGAGTTAGAGTTAGACGATGACATGCAGGAAAACACTATCTACAGCTTAATAATGTTTTTTTAGCTTCACGCTTTATCCTGCTCATAGCATGAACCATAGGAACCTAGGGTTAAAACTTGTCCTCTGTCCCTGCTTTCGCCGTCTCTGCTTTCCGCCTTTTTTTTCGAGGCATCGCGTGTTGAGTGGAGGAACTCAACGCCGCGCTTTGTCTAGTATTTCAGAGCAAAGTAAATGGAAATAGAGAAATCCCTCTTCCCTGAGTGTGAATCGAACCCACAAACCGTTTACAGGCAGACACTATGCCTCTGCGCCCCGACGGTCCTCAATAATGTTAAAGCTATTGGAATAATTGATAAGTGTTTTGTGTTATATTCCTGAACGTAGAATATAATACAATATAATACAAGTGCATTAAAATAATTATACAAGTATATCAATATGTTTACTAGCAAACTGTAAAAAAATAATACTAAAAAGTAACTTTGTAACCAAACTATTATTTTATTGCAGTATGTAAAATCGAAAAATGCTTAAAATCCTTGGAATACGGACACTTACTTACTTTTTTGGGAATTATTAAAAAGGTTAATATTTTCGACACATTGAACGATGTACGTTTGAATAAATATCAAAATCGCATCATAATTCTAAAAGTGACTTAATGTTTTCAACATTTTAAATATTAGAAAACAGGATTTAAAGAAATTTAAACTTAAGAGTAAATCTCTGAAGGCATGCCTTCAAAGCAAACTGTTCACAGTTAGGAAGTAGATTTCAGGAGTTACTGTTGCGTCTTGCTTTCACCTTAGAACGGTATTAGTTTCATTTTAGCATGTTTAATTTTATATATTGGTCCCATATTATTAGTTATTCTATTACTTTTTAGCTAATTACTAAATTTTGTAGGATTTGCTCGATAAATGTAAGTAGACATTCAATTTAAATTTTTTGTTCAAATTGATCATTGTAAAGTGTCATACTGATGCTTGGCTTATCGAAGACTAAATATCAATTCCACTAGAAGTTCTTTTCAGTGTACGCTGCTTAACCGTGGACAAAATTTCCTAAAGTTATTCAGATATCTCTGTAAATTCCTACTATAAAATATCTTCTGGAGAATTTGGATACGTAAGATTTTTTCTAAAAGTTAACTACACTAAGTACTAAACTACTTTTGCATGATCATCTTATAAATAAGATTATATGTACAGTTAAATATTTATGTATATTTGTGTCAAGTGTCTGTATATATGTTTTTAATATCGATATATTGTACCTATCGATAGTTGCGCTCTTCTCATCCAAAGCTAGCCACTGGTTAGCTTTAAGAGATCTTTTATTATATAAGTTCACTAACTACTTGTAATGGTTAAAATTACACGTACTATATAAAATTATGTCTAAATTAATTTCATAAATGTGACATATTATTACATTTAAATTAAAATGTTCTTACATAATTCAATGAAAGCTCCAATTTCCAGAATTTCGTTCACGTCACAAGCCCCGCGGTACCCGTCAAACACACTTTTCAGCCACAATTTTAAAATTTTATTTTTAAATTTTTCTGAATACCTGCGAAAGTCATTTGAAAAGAGGTTTATATGATAATTTTTGACGACATTTATCATTTGTAATATAATAGCTTAATGTAACAAACGATTGTTTATGTGTTAAAGCGAGAATATTCTTATATTCGAATAATACTTACATATATATTTTAAAGATGAAAAATGCTCTAGTCACTTTTAATTATAAGGCAATTTTACAAAGATGATTTCAAAGGAAATTTGAATATTGAATTACAAACAAGGGAACACCATATCACTCGTAGTAAGTTGGCGTTGAGTGCAATTGAGTGACTTCAATAAATATCTAACATTTTCATTTCATCGGGAATTTATTATGCAAAAGCTACTTTATTAAAAAATCTAAGGCCCTTTTTATTCGAATTTAAAATCATTGAAATTCGATTGTATATTTTAATCATTGATGGTTCTTTATTTATTACGTAATCATTTTTCTTAAACTTAACCTATTCCAAAAAAATTATAATATATACTCTTAGTTAGTAGATTATTAACAATGAACAATCGTTTGGCGAAAAAGATTTCATTTTTTATTAAATATTTTTATGATTTATATTATTTCGCACTATGGATAGAAAGAATACTTAAAGGAAATACAAGTATGTAAAAATAGTAATATCTAAATAAAATATATATTAGACTTATTGCATTGTTACATCCTATTACAAAAATAACATACTCTCTTAAAATTTACAAATCCGATTTGATTTACTTTCTTTGTACTTCTGTTGAGTGGATGAATGCAATAGCAGAATTGTGCAGCCAATTATATAAAATTAAATTAAATCGTTACATTATATTTATTTTTCAATATTAGTCATTTTTGATCATTTTTGGTCAGTGATTTGTTTTGTTATCTAAACAAATATCTCCATTATTTAAAGCCCAGGAGATATTTTACCATTTCTGAAAATGCAATGTATACTATTTTCTTAAGTGAAACCTATGCAATGTAAAGTATTAGTTAGTCGTAAATGAAATAATTATATATCAAAGTATATTTTATAAGTTGGTTTTTTCCAAAATATACGCCTTAATCGACTTCCTATATATTCTTCGTAAGCCCGTTATAAGCAAGTCACGAACAAAATCCTCTTCTCAGCGTCCTATTTCTGAGGTCAAACGTGCGATACACAGTAGTTTAAGCAACAGCAAAGAACATGCTTTACAAATATGCTATTACAAGACGTAAGTAGCTTAATCATTTATATCTGAACGAGCTGTAGCTTACAATTTCATTTGACTTACTATTATCCTGTTTTTTCCCGAGCCACTTTTTTCGGATTTTTTTCTGTAAGGACTTGCCATATTTTAAGATTCTCTGCCGCATGATTTCTGTGCATTTTCATTTAGTCACTTTGTAACAGAATAGTTTTATATACGTTTAAAAAATATAATTTCTTAACAATGATTGAACAACAAAAAATATCGTACAAAATCATTATATATCGTTCATATTGTAATTGTTTGTAATATTTCATTTATATTTCTACTTGAATAACAGCTCCAGTACCGTGACCTTAGTATCAGGTTAAGCAATTAACACAAAATTACTGTTGAAGCAAATGAAAATTTTCTGTGAGATTTTAATTCCATCTCAACTTACACCGTCGTGTTGGTACGAACTACTTTGCTGTCGTATTTTCATAAAAGATTTAAGAAATATACTTTTTTTAAAAAATTACTTGCAGGTTCATGTTAATGTTATTTAACAAGGAACGATTTTTAATACTGTGTATATACTAAGTTATATAAAGTTGTTACACACGAATAAACGATTATTTTTCTGTTGTATGTATAGTTCGCACTAAAAATGGATAACGAAATGCCTTAAAAATAGAGTTTTTAAAATTAATTATTAAATAAAGTTTCAATAAAAAGCTTTTGGGTTTTTTGTATTCTAACAACATTTATATGTCGTAAGCTACTGTAAGCTTATTGAAACAATAAAAGGTCGTAAAATAAGTTTATAAGAAATTCAATTAGCTATGTAGAAATTATTATCCACGGAACACAAAGAAGCCTTCATCGTGTTGAAGATTAATTGCTAATGCTTAGCATTTTTATAATAAAATTCTGTTTTAGATGAGATCATTATAGTGTTACATATATTTTTTGTTTTACTTTATATAATATAGATAGCTGTAGGATACGGTGAGAAAAATACTTTAACACTACTGGTTCCGTAGTGTCAAAGTATTCTTTTCTCCGTTGTGAGATATTTATTCTGCATAGCGGAAACTAACGCTGCGATTTATTTTGTCATAATGATCACAAGAAATATGCATAAAAAAGAGAAAGTTTATATAAATGTTTATCATGAAATTATATCTCAATGAGTATCATATAGATTTCCTGATATACTTATTTTTCTACATGTTGTTTTTGAGTGACAAGCAATTTCACAACTTAATTGGGCTTATTTGTTCTAGTCACAGATAAATAATATGCAAAAATACTATTGTAATGGGACGGAATATTAAAAATATAATGTGCTTCAAGATAATGAATCTATATGCAAAATTACATCTACTGCTACATTGTAAAGACGGGAAGTAAGATTTTTTCTTTTTCTACAGATATAGAGTGTACCGTCTTTGATTGATCGTTCGTTAGTTCATTTTATAGTTTTACCTTTATTTGAATTTATTATATAAAGGTTTTGAAAATTGTTACTATATTTCTCAACCATCTTTTACGTACAGCTTCCGTCTAGGTGGTAAATATCGATTGTGAAATATATATAGTGTTATGTGTTTGAATGCTGATCGCAGTTTTTATCGCAATTGCATCAAAATATGTTCCCTGTATTCTCTCACGATAAATCCAATACAAAAACTAACTAATAGTTGTCTGAGTGCTAAATAAAATATTAGTTATACAATATTTACATATATATTACAATTCTGGGACGCTTATATTAATTCAGGTATTATTGGATGGAGGCTAGCACTATATGCGATATAGTATATCAATAATAAGATCATTAGTTTAAACAAAACAAGCAGAATATAGGCCTTCTGGAGATTACTAAAGTTTTCCCTATCTTTTAGATACAAACCATTCTAGTTTTGAATTAATGATAATAATTATGACAGTAATTACATTGCTGTAACTAACGGACAGTATTCAGTTCCGCCACAATTTTACAAAATCTTGATACTATATTACTTCCTCGTACAATTAATTTGCATCGCTTGCATATAATAAATTAACTTTCATATTACAGTATAAAGAAATATTAAGTGGAAATTTAAAAATAGTCATTATTCATCTCGAAATGCTTGTTTCGAATGCAAACAACGGTTCTCCTTTTACTTTAATCTGCTTGTAAGCGAACTAAACTGCTCTGTAGCATCCGATTCAGTAATTCAAGTTATTTAATTGCACTGTTGCAGTTAACGAATGGTTGTTAACTATGAGATTTAATATTAAAAGTGCTAAAGTAAGTTTTTGAATAACAAAAATAAAGATTTTTTTGATTCATAATTAATATCATGATATATTAGAATTTATATAAATAAGTGTACAAATTAACATCATAAGCAGGAAAGTGTATATATTTCGAGTCACCTTGACAGATTTTATGTATTGAGTCTTCTTACTTTTTTCTGAGTATTTACAAGTGTTATCAACAAATATAATCTTTCAAATTTGTAACAGAAAATGAAAAGTAAGCTAGTCCTTGACGGTCAAAGTTCTAGGCAATTAGTTAAATATAACATACAAAGTAAAACGTGTGCCAACTACTTACAACGATATATATCACGATAATAACTTTGACTAACTTATTTGTGTAGGTCATTTAATATAGAGTCATTAAGTTATGTAAAATTTAAACGAAATAAGAGCGGACGAACTTACTTTTAATTGGTCGAAATTTTATAATCGTTGACCTACTACCCATATTAAAACTTTTAGGGATCCTTCATTGCATTGAGCGAGTAGGGCTCGCACTTGATATTCCGAGTGCAAATATGATGTCGCGTTTTTAGATAGTATTGTATATAAGAAGAATTTTCATACTAAAAAATAAAGTGATATTAATAATGTATATAAATAAAAATTATACTTAAAAAAATGGTTGCCTGTAAAGTGGGTTTTACGGGCGAAAATTTTACGTGACAACGTCTTTTTCTCGGTAGAATATTTATTGATATGAATAATAATTATAATATAAATTGCACAAATTTTAACTATAGAAAATATAGTTTGTTTACTAAAACATTGTACATGTGTCAAGTGATACGCGCGGCGGACCGATCATAGTTCGGTGACAGTTGACACATCGTTACGTTACCTTTTTCATAAGTGACTCCGAGCCGCAACCTAATTTAAGACGTTGTCACGTCAAAAAATAGAGTCCCTAAATATCTAATAAAATGGTAATAAAAAATTGCAATGTTCCTTTATACCTTCTTAATTTGCATGGAAATTAAATAAACACTACGAAGTGTCATTTTAAAATAGAATGTACTCTTGAAAATATACCCTTTTAATACGTCAAACTATACATAAATTCCATCATTTAGATCTTATGGAAGGGCTGAAGTCTTTAGAATGCTAGATAAATTAACTGTAGGACTTCTGATGAAATTGGTGATATTATCAAATTAAATACCAGATGAAGGCGAAGGCGTTTAAATGTGTGAAAATTTGCTGTTACTTTTTTGTGTATAATATTTGTTGTTAGTATTGTTAGCTGCTACTTGTGCGATCCCGACTTTATCTACGTGGACGCTTTATTTTGCATACAGTAAGCAAGTTAGCGGAAAGAAATGTAAAAGAAATTAATAATCATGCCGCTCAATTTTTCTATATCTACTTGAATCTAGATCATTACATTGATGAAAATTAACGCCGCCATATTTTTAAAATGATGAAATATAAATTTTTATAATTAAATAGATAATACCCAAGAGAGAATCAAACTCACATCTATCGCGTTTACATTTAGACGCTGTTTCCGTACCAAGATGTAAGAGATAAGTAATAATCAAATTAAGCTTCAAAGCTTATAACTTACAGCTTACAAATAATGGTCGCTGTGGACAAGACGTTGTCATTTGTTTTCAGCATACTACGAGTTGCGATTACATGTAATCATTCACCCTTATACAAATGACAAAATATTTGAAATTCTCACAAATTCACATAAAGTACGGTACATATGTAAGTACAGTAAGGTACATTTGTAAATAAAAAAATGCTTTGTGATAAATAAAAAATATATGGCTTAGGCACGTCGAAAGAAACAGTGATGAAAGAATGGCAAAAAAATTATATAATGTAAAAGCGAATGGTGAAAGAGGACACCAGAGGAAGGTCACGGAAGGCCGAGGAAGGAAAAAGAAAGGCATGAGGACCCCTGAATAGTAATAGTATAGTATATGACAGTGAACGAGGCGAGAGAGGAAAGCAGGAACTGCTGCGTTTGCAGCTTCGTTATCTATGACTGCTTCGCTTCACGCTTTATCCAGCGTGAAATTATGAATAAACAAGTAAAATCATTACAATTTATATCTGAGTTTTATTTGTATAGATATTTTTGCGTCCGTACCGTCGTCTTTATCTATAAAATTGACACTATTAAAAAATATTACTAAAATATATTTGTCACCAAGAGGAATAAAAAAATTCACAATCTTAAAATAAATCATACATACATTGAATTTCATAGGAAATTATGAACTTTGTAATATTTTAAATGCAATGTTTTGACAAAGTCATGTGTGAATATTTGACTCGGTCAGGTAAAATATAATATTAGAACTAGTAAAAAATCTTTGAAACATTTCATAGCAACATTATTATTTGAGATGTGAGTTTGTAGTGGAAAGACAAATTTTGCGCAAAGAAATATGATGTTGTTCTGCCTATTTACATTTAATTGGTAAATTTACTATTATATTACTTACATCAATCACTTCATATTAGCAAACCATGAACAAGAGGTTCCATTTGTCATTATTAACGAGTTAGAGCTGATATGCTTGATAATGTTTTTTTAGCTGCACGCTTTATCATGCTCATGGCAGGATAGGCAAAGGGTACTGCACGAACCACAGGAACCTAGTGTTAAGACACTCCGTTGCTCTGTCCCTGGTTTCGCCGTCGCCACCGTAGAATATACAACTAGTGAATTAAAATACTTTTACAAGTAAATTATCAATCATAAACTAAGCAGGTAGCTTAGTTTTTTTATTTTCATAGCAAACTATAAAAATGTCATTCTAAAAAGTAACTTCGTAACCAAACTATTATTTTATTGCAGTATGTAAAATCGAAAAATGCTTATTATCAGTTATCCTTGGAATACGGACACGTACGTGCCATCGTGACCTTTTTTGACAATTATTAAAGAGGTTAATATTTCCGACACGCTAAACGACATATAAAATAGTATGCAATTTTGATATTTATTCAAACGGAATAAATATCAAAATTGCATCAGAATTCTAATAGTGACTTAATATTTTTAATATTTTAAATATTAGACGACAGAATTTAAAGAATTTCGAGCTTGAGAGTAAATCTCTAAAGTCATGCCTGGAGCGTTTTTCCTTTGATTTCTTCAGTGATAAAGCAAAGCGTTCACAGTTCGGATGTAAATTTCAAGAATTACTCTTGCGTCTTGCTTTCACCTCAGAACGGATAAGTAATAGTTTAATTTTATAGCATGTTTAATTTTATATATGGGTCTCATATTTTTAGTTCATTAATTATTTTTAGCTAATTACTAAATTTTGTAACTCGATAAATGTAAGTAGACCTTCAATTTAACTTTTTTTATTTAAACTGATCATTATAAATAGTGTCATACTGATGCTTGACTTATCGAAGACTAAATATCAATTTCACTAGAAGTTCTTTTCAGTGTACGCTGTTTAACCGTGGACAAAATTCCCTAAAGTTATCCAGATATCTCTGTAAATTCCTACTAAAAAATATCTTCTGGAGAATTTGGATGCGTAAGGTTTTTTAAAAAGTTAACTACACTAAGGTTTAACTACATTTACATGATTATCTTATAAATATGGTTATATTTTTTTTAAAGCATTTTTGTTATAATCTATTAGAAACACAAATAACATTCCACTTAAACCTGTATGGTTTCTGTGTGGAAGGCTTATACTAAGATTTAACTATTAGTTAATGCTAGTGCTACTTACAATACGACAATCATTTATTTACTTAAAGAAAACATATAAAAATTTGAACGATATATATTATATTATATTTACAGATATAATGTTATATCGTATTATATATTAAATATTTATGTATATATGTATCAAGTGTTTGTATATATATATATATATATATATATATATATATATATATATATATATATATATATATATATATATATATATATATATATATATATATATATATATATATATATATATATATATATATATATATATATATATATATATATATATATATATATATATATATATATATATATATATATATATATATATATATATATATATATATATATATATATATATATATATATATATTATATATCTTCTCACCCACAGCTAGTAACTCATCTACCACCACTGGTTAGCGTCAAGAGATCTCTCGTTATATAAGTTCACTAACTACTTGTGATGGTTAAAATTTGCCCATGTATGTTAGCGCAATAAGGAGGACTGTATAAATTTATGTCTAAATTAATTTCATAAATGTGACATATTATTACAATTGCATAAATTTTTATTCACATTATTCAATGAAAGCTCCGTTCACGTCACAAGCCCCACGGTACCCATCAAACACACTTTTCAGCCACAATTTTCCGATTTTATTTTTAAATTTTTCTGAATACCTGCGAAAGTCACTTGAAAAAAGGTTTATATGATAATTTTTGACGACATTTATCATTTGTAATATAATGTAACAAACGATTGTTTCTGTCTATTAAGTTTTAAAGTGAGAATATTCTTATATACGAATAATACTTAGATATATATTTTAAAGATAAAAAATGCTCTAGTCACTTCTAATTATAAGGCAATTTTACAAAGATGATGTCAAAGAAAATTTGAATATTGAATTACAAACAAGGAAACACCATATCACTCGTAGTAAGTTGGCAATATCCGTTGAGTGCAATTGAGTGATCTAACATTTTCATTTAATCGGGAATTTATTATGCAAAAGCTACTTCATTAAAAAATCTTAGGCTATTTTGTATTAAAATTTAAAATCATTGAAATTCAAAATTTTATAAATTCATCGTCAGTTTCTTTATTTTGTGAACTTTTTTTTAAACTTATTATGTATTCTTCTATTATATGATTATTAAAGTGTTAATTCACACTATGGGTAGAAAGAAAACTTAAGAAGATACGAGTATATAAAATAGTGATATATATATATATATATATATATATATATATATATATATATATATATATATATATATATATATATATATATATATATATATATATATATATATATATATATATATATATATATATATATATATATATATATATATATATATATATATATATATATATATATATATATATATATATATATATATACTTAGTCTTGCCATAAATATTGTTATAAAGAAAAGCACGATTTTTTTTTTATACGTAACATTTATTCCTTTCATAGTGAGTTAGTTTAATACATCAATATATAACTATTAAAAATATACAATGTTAATTCGAAGTGGTCCCCATTGGCTGCAATACAGTCTTTTAAACGTTGAGGCCAGTTATCAATAGCAGCACAAACTCTTTCTAGAGGAAAATTCTTCACTGCCAACCGAATGGATCGTTTTAGGGACTCCAAATTATCATGGCGTTTAGAGCAAACCTTACTCTCTAAAACTGACCATAAATCATAATCCAATGGATTTAGGTCAGGACTTGACGACGGCCAGTTTTCAGTGCTGATAAAGTCCGGAACGTTAGTTTTCAACCAAGATTGGGTGGATCGAGCTCTATGACCCGGTGCCGAGTCTTGTTGAAAGCACCATTCTTTGTTATTGAACATGGTGTTAGTTAAAGACTTAACTACCGTCTCAATAATGGTATTTTGATAAACTTGTGCCGACGTTTTTATACCTTTTTCACAAAAATATGGCTCAGTCACCCCTTCATAGCTAACACCCCACCAAACCATCACTGAAGTGGGATAATGCCCACGTTGTACTCTGTTTACTAATTGCGAAGCTTCTTTAGAGCTTCCAGCATAAATATGGTCATTTTGTTTATTAAAATACTGCTCAATTGTAAAAATTTTCTCATCCGTAAACAAAATTTTTTTTGTGACCTCCCTTTGCGTACCGCTTAAGTAGTTGTTTGGATTTTACCACCCTATTCTTCTTTAAATTATCAGTTAAGAAGTGACCAGTACGTCTCTTATAGGCTGCAAGTCCTAAGTCATCTTTTAATATACGCGACATGGTTCTAGGAGCTATCTTCATCTCCCGAGATAAAATCTTTTGCTTACGGACAGGATTTCTTCGAATTCTTTCCCTAACTGCTTTAATCACCTTTTTCACACGAACGGTACGTGGACGGCCAGATCTTTTTCTGTCACAAATAGAGGAGGTATCATTGTACCTATCAATAGCCCGGTAAACAAACATTTGACTAATACCAAGCGGGTGGAGGGTTTTAAAAATTGCACTTTTCTCCATACCTACTTTATGTAAGGCAATCACAGCGATTCGGTTCTCTTTATCACCCCACTCCATTTTAATATAACAAAATATTTAACAATATAATGGCGCGAAAATAAGAAAACACATCAAGCAATCATATAAAAATGACAGATTCCAAATTCAAACGTAATATTTTCTTTTTTTGAATAGTAACAGTATTTATGGCCAGACTAAGTATATATATATATATATATATATATATATATATATATATATATATATATATATATATATATATATATATATATATATATATATATATATATATATATATATATATATATATATATATATATATATATATATATATATATATATATATATATATTGTTTGTTCATATATGGCATCCCCGACTAGTTTAGAGTCTTGTGCGAACACCCCGCGCGGTCGGTAACAGTAGTTAGCAGTAGTTGTCGAGTTGTAGTAAAGGGGGCACGTGAGACGGCCGACGCGAGCGCACGTCCTTCCTGAATCTAATATTAATTAGCGGTGTGATTTTCCCTCAGCCTTATTTGATTTCCCTTTTGTGTATTCCCTCTTGATATTGAACCTGACAAAGACAAAACCTACAAAAGATAATAGTGCAAGTAATCCTAAGTGAAGAAAACTAATGTGAAACATTCCACGTGGACAATCAGTGTTTGTGTTGTGAATTATGAAGATAAGGTACTGTACAATTTCTATTATCCTAAAACCGACTATAAAGTAAATAATTAATAAATAACCTCCACTTCAGCACGCTTCCACAATTGCTGACCCCTACCCACTATTCAATATATATTTTTTGGTAGCAGAACGCAGTTCATTATATTCATATTATATACTATATACATTTTCTGGTAGCAGAGCGTAGTTATTATATATACTATATACATTTTCTGGTAGCAGAGCGTAGTTTCATGCCCCAGAGTCCCTTTGATTACAGTGTTATTTTCCCGTTTTGGTATTTTGGCTCTTAATTTGGTACCTAACGCATAATTACAATATAATTTGATTTCCTAACCTTTTAAAACGTGTTCGCATCGAGTTGTTTAAAAAATAATGTTATATGAAATTTTTATACATATAATATTGAATATATAATTGTGTAGGGTGAATGTA
>JAZFAU010000959.1:0-32133 GCA_037178615.1 Dione vanillae
TTTTTAACATAAAAAAATTACATATCAATATTATAATTTTTCGCACTTTTTAGGGAGAAAGTTATTTAATATGTAAACACTTAGGATTTATTACAATAATATCCAATACCATATACAATCAAAAAAGAGAGTTCAAAAAAGCTAACTCCTCAAGCCAATTATTCCACAACAACATTTTAACTAAAAGTTACAAACTTAATTATACAAAAGTAAAATTAAATTTTAATTGCAATTACTCAAAGGCGTAACAAGTTTAATTTAACCTCTATCTGTCAGGAAATGAAGTTTGAAAGTATTGTGTATACAATTAAAATTTCTCCTGTCGCGAAATGACATTTTTACGAACGCCGCGTTGCGATTGCAGGCGACGCGACGCGACGCGTCGGTATCAACTTTTCTAATTAAGGATGACCCGCGAAAGGCTTGTGCAGACGTAATTATCGCTTTTTGTTAATATATATCTCTGTGGTTAATCAACAAGCTTGTTTATGATCTTTGGAGGCAAGCTTCTATGAGATTTCAAATTATTTAAATTTTATTTATTTTCTTTGATAAGATAAAGTGGCGCTGATTTCTGATGTCAGACGCGGAATGTACTCGTATATAAATATCCTATTTGTAAAGATCTACCTAAACAAATGTACAAATTTAATAAAAATTAATTTCGGCAAGTCTGTTGGGCACAATTTTTACAATATGCATTTCAAGAAATTAAAAAATATAGATAAAAGTGATATAATATATTTTAAAGCTTTATTGTGGTTTCTATGGTCACTTGATTACTTTAAACCATTAATCCTTCGAATCAAAGCGAAAATGTGTCCATTTCCGTTTAACAATAGATTGTGTTTTGACAATAGCATATCTTCGTATAGCCGAAGTAAGCCTTTTCCCAAAAATGTATAACGTGGAAAATAATAATAATTTTATAATTTCACATATCACAGTCCATATAGACAGACGGAATAGAGACCACGTAGATTATTTGGACGCTGGCATAGCAAGTTGTGCAACCGCAGCAGATGTTACTGACAATTTTCATTTTGCAAATCGAGACTAATTTTCTAACTGAAGCAGGTTTTGTTACAGTCGTAGGTTCTAATCTGGCTTGTGGGAACTATATCTAAATATAATAAAACATTTAGCATTTCTTTAAATAATTGATATAGATTCAATTTCTCTTTGAATAAATAAATTATTCAACCAAAAATTTGTCACTTCCTGAGCGAAAATTACATGAAATAATGCTACATAATATGTAAATTCATATATGAATTGTTATGAAGGTTAATGTTTCTCAAAAATATTGATGCACTAAATAAAAATATTAATCATTATTAAAAATAAAATAATAATTGAAATATATTCTTTGCAAAAAAAACCTGAATCGTGTAAAAATAATATTTATGATTTAAGAAAAACATAAAAATCACGGTACATTATGTTCATAGCTATAACAATAAGTCCGTTTTTCCCCTAAACTGCACACAGTTTTCCGCGTAATTAAAATAGTCGTAGAAATCAATGGAAAACGTCTACACAGCATCGCCCGTACGGGGAAGAAAAAATAAAGTCATCAAAGCAAGGAAAATTGTGGAGGCACAAATAATGCGGCGCAAACAACACGACAATAAAGATTTATTACCGAGATATTTCACGGAACTCTAGCCCTTGGCGTGAGGTATCGGCGATGTGATGGAAATTTGCAAGTCAAGTTTTAAAATCGTTGAAGTACAGGTTCAGCGTGAAATAAATTTACCTAGTAATCATCACCCATATTAGTGACTAAATACAAAGGCAAAGCGCGGCGTTGAATTGCGTCACTCAACACACAATGCCTCGAAAAAGGCGGAGAAAGCAAGGACTAAGCAACGGAGTGTCTTAACACTAGGTTCCTGCAGTTCTCTCTGCCTACCTTGCCATGTGCAGGGTAAAGCGTGAAGACATAAAAAAGACATAGAAAATTGGTACAGTATTGGTAACTTTAGATTTATGCTAGTATCAAAAGATGAAGAGCTTGTTTTGTACGCGCTTATCTTAGAGATCGAAATTCTTTATAGGAAAAAGATTATCTGTTGGATAATAAATACATTTTCCAAGAAAAGATAATTAGATTACGTTAATGTTACGAAACGCTATATTAGATTACGTTCGTTTCCATTGTATATACGGTTACCTTGGATTATAATATAATGATATATAAAAATTAAACACCATACTACTATTTTACAAATAAATCGCATTAATATCTTGTCATATTAAATGTTACTAGCGTTGCCATAGCAACATGTATAGCACGTCATACACGAGTGTAAATTGTCAAACATGTGACAGTGTATGTAACGCTTTATTCATTGATTTAATAATGCATACATTATTATAAAAATATAAGCGGTCTGCACTTTTTCTACACCATATAAACCATGGAAGTGCCAAGAAATATCTATATATTTATTTATTTTCATTTGAATAACAGCTTATAACTTGATCTCTTTCGTAAAACATTCGAAAAAGGTAATGAACTGACGAGAGATGGGGCAGGCGTCGCTATGGTGATAATTTGTGATGTGAATTGAAGGAAATTATGTTTTATTTAATTACACTGTGTTACTTTTATGTTTTAACGTACGGTAATATCGTTTACTTTGTTTGAGAGACTAATACAAATTTAAATCACTACGTTGATATAAATGGAGGTAATGTAAAAAAAGCTTCATGCTCCCAGAAAGGACAAAAGAAATTTAATGTTAACACTTGGTTTTTCACATTTTCCGTATTGAGTGGCGGAGCTGTTAATTTCATAATAAGTGCCATTGAGTTGCAATTGAAACAAATTTATATTCACAGAAGAAATCTTTATCGGACTTATGTTTAGAATTGAATGCTGATTGAATAAATTAAAAAATATATATTTTTTAATAATAGTATTTAGGACTTGTATATGGGACATAACATAACGTTTCCAGAAAGGTTCAAATAGTGCTACATTAAAATTATTCAACCCTTTCTTTAAGTATATATTTCTTCAGTAAAATAAAAAAAGCGTTAAATACTTATCGAATTAAATGTACTTGTGTTGATTTTAACTAGTAATGATACTTGTGTATACTATTAAGGCCCATAATTTAATTTACAGTAGATTTCGGCATTGCCGTGTACCGTGCAGTATCGCACTGCATCCGTTGAGCGTTAATTGTCATTTATTACGTCGAGGAATGCGCCCGTCTGAAGTGCCTCTTCGTGTTATAACGTGGTAACTGTTTATAATTCACTATGCAAGATTTAGATTTGTACTCTTCTGTTGTATGCAAATTTAATTAAATTTTAAAATTAATTTTGATTTATGTAACATATATATTAAATATTTTACTAAAACAGTTAAAGGATAATCGTGGCTCAGAGGCACAGCATCGGTTTGTAATAGCCTACGTTTATGGGTTCGATTCTCACTGGAATCCTCTCAGAGTTTTTATTATTTCATTTTCATTTTTTTCACTTTGATAACTAGGTAAAGAGCGGCGGTGATGGTCTCACCATTAAACACGCAATACCTCAAAAGGCAAGAAATGGGAAACGGAGTGTCTTAACACTAGGTTCCCATGTTTCCCAGGGTTCCTGCGAGTTTACTCTGCCTACCCTGTTACAAACTAATTATAATTACTTGTAAAAACTTAAATATTGTTGAAATTATACTATATTGAAATAACTATTCTCTAAAAAATATAAAAACGAGTCTTACTCAGTGACACATTTATGCATGTCCCACATATTCTCGACTATAGAAGTCGTAGGACATGGATGAAGATTGATGAATGAAACTATTATTTTGCTTGTCCCCGATGTACGTAGAGCTAGGAGAAAGGCAGGTGTATTCCATTTTTCATGTTTAGTATACATTTTACATCATAAAATTTGTAAATAATTTCCATAATACTAAGAAAATTACTGATTCTAACATAAATTAAAGGTTGCTGTTTTGGACATGTATGTGTAAGAACTTAAGTACATGTTTTTTATCAGTTTAGTATTATAAGTTCATATAGAACGATAATTAAAAAAATCTAGAGACATGACACTTCGTTCTTCACTTGGCGCATGAATGTTATATGACAGCGTATTACACACATGGAAACTCAACGCCTTATTTTATCGCAGTGGAGAAATTTTATAGCTTTTCCACGAGTTCGTAACGACAAATCATGCTTAATAAAATTAGTATTAACTAATTGATACGTCTAATAAATACAAAACAATTTAGTGATTTATAAATAAGGAAGTAGGTGTGACGTTGAGTTCCGTATCTCAACACGTAATGCCTCGAACAGAGTGTCTTAACACAAGGTCTCACCATTCTTGTGATTCTCTCTGCCTACCCTCTTATGAGTAGGATAATCTGTGAACCCAAAACATAATAAAAATAAAGAATTTGTTGTAAGTAATTTGTTAACAAAAAATACGAACTGTGTATGTGCAGAAAATAATAATAGAAAAATTCAAACGCTTTCCCGATATCATGTTATATTTATAAATGTTAATAAAAATTAACATTTTCATATTAACTACTACGGTATTAAAGGTGAGGTAAAAAAATTACCGCACGAGTGACACAAAGTATACGTGTACGTGTGTCGCAACTTTTGATGGCAGGATCAAAGAATAAGTCATAGTATAATGTTCTACTAAATTATACTTACATACGTTATTTGCATAAGCGAAACTCTATTAACATTTTAATTTACGTTAATTTTACCTTGTATTAAGAATTAAAATAGAGGTTTAGATTTCAAAGCTTCTAAGCCTTTTCTGGTTAATATAGAAATATGATGTACGTACTTATAGTATTAATGTCAGATTTTCTTAAATTACTTTTGTTATGAAAAATATATAGAAAAAAGTATAAGTTAATTAATAGTTGTGCTGTAATAAAATTTAACAAAAGTGAGAACCTTCTAATAAGGTTGTTATATACTTTCTATTTTTTGATAATCATAAATTTGTTTGAGTAATACAAAGCAAAAAGCAAAGCTTAAAGGCAATTAAATATTTCTAAATCAGAAATAGCATCTATTTATTCTATATCTTTATCTTTAATGTGTATAATAAAAAAATATTTTAAAATATACTTACACAACAAATATATACATAGATACAATTAAGAACATCAATGTAGACTATACAACATTAATACTAAAAACGCAACCCTATTACTTTTTACTACTAGAGTATCAGCATTTTGCTAATGCTCTACAAGAGTGCCAAATCGGTGATGACTTCGACTCGGAAAACACTGTCGGTGCCAGCAGCCGTGCCAAATATCCGTAGGTAATGAGTATGTTCTGATATGTATATGAACATAAATATATGTTTCGACTTTGGTTAGTTTGAGATAGTAAAATTTGATTATAGTAATATTTTATATGTGTATTCACTTATTTATATATTATTATTATGTAACTGATACACACACCTATGTTGAAATTACACAACGTTGAGATCTGGCAAGTAGAGTCCTTGTAAAGTGTGGGACCTACATTCCCTAAGCACTCAATTATGACAAAACTTTCTGAGATTCAAACCAAAATAACATAAAACCAGTATATGCAACAATCTCTTCGATTTTACCACTACTCTATGTCCTATTAAAATATGTATATATTATATATAAAACATCGTCGAATCGATCGAAGATGGAAGGCTTGCACGCAGCGATCCCTGCCAGCCCTACCTAGGGCTGCAACATTCCATCAGCCACGAGCACCATACGGGAGCACACTGCTAGGGCGTCCCCCCGAGGCGACGCGCACCAGTGCGTCCCCGCTGGTGTGACAAGTGGAGACGAATGCGGCGTTGGGGACCGCCACCCAGCACGCCATGTCCGGAACGGCGGGAAGTGGAGGACGGAGCTACAAATAGCTGCGTGGAATGTAAGAGGAGGGATGGACCAGAAGATGAATGAACTATTAGATGTGATGGATGAGCGAGATTTGGATGTCATTTGTATGACTGAGACCAAGCGAAAGGGCAATGATGCAACCGATTTGCCGGGCAGCCGCGTCGCTCTCTGGGCCGGCGTTCCAGAGAGCGAACGCGGGTGTCAAGGTGTAGGTGTATTATTGTCCTCTCGATTGGTTAGTGCAGTGGTAGAGTACGAGGCGATCAACCCTAGACTGCTTTTGTTCGCTTCAAGCTGGGGATTACAAGAATATTCTTGTTGGTGGCATATGCGCCGGTATCCTCAGCTTCATTGAGCGAACTTGAGGGGTATTGGGAGAGTGTCAGGGATGTTCTAGGCAGTGTTAGAGGAAATGAAAAATTAATATTATGTGGAGACATGAATGGATGGGTCGGAACCGCGAGAAGTGGTTACGAAGGTGTGTTAGGTCAATATGGTGACAGAAGAGTGAATGAGGCTGGAAAGCTCATTTTGGAACTTTGCAAGGAAAGGAATTTGTTTGTGGCAAACACGATGTTTGACCACAAACAAATTCACATGTATACGTGTTATCGCATTGTATAGAAAAGTATGATTGATTTATTCCTAGTGGATCAGCGGATTCGAAAACAAGTGATGGACACACGTGTGTTTAGGGGTGCCGACTTGGGAACGGACCACTATCTAGTAATTGCTAGATTTAGGGGTTTGTTCGTAGGATGGCGTAACCGCACAAGGTGTTCATACTTGGAATCGAATTATCGCATAAGAAGCTGGAAGCTTCAAGATCCACCGATCAGAGAGGAGTATACAGAAAGGGTTTCCAAAAAGCTAGACAGTTGTGAAACAGGAAATGAAAGCGTTGAAGTATGTTGGCAGAACCTTAGGAACTGCATGGTGGAAGCTGCGACAGAGGTATGTGGTACAATGAAAAGAGGCTTTAGTAAAAAGCGTGACGAATGGTGGGATGATGAAGTGAGAGATGATGTAGAAAGAAAGAAGAAGGCATGGCAGGATTATAAAGCCTCGGGTAAGAATAAAAGTATGAGAGAGATTAAAAAGAAAGAGTACAAGCTGCAAAAGCACCAAACGAAAGCACTGATAAAGATGAAGCGTGAAATAAACGAGAGTAAAAGAGATGAAAGGTTGACGAGCAACTTCCGGGATAACACGAAGCTTTTCTGGCGAGAAGTTAGTGATTCACGGAGTTGTTCGTCAACCTTTAGAATGAAAGGGGTGCTTTCGAAGGACGGTGAGATATTCACAAACAGATCACACGTTTTGCAGCGATGGGCGGAATTCTATAAGGAGATGTATGAATGTGATGACACTTCTGCCTCAAGTAACAGCGACAAGCCGAGTCTTGATGTAGCAGATGGCGAAATCAGTATAAAAGAAGTTGAGAGTGCAATAAGAAGCTTGAAATGTGGTAAGTCAGCGGGAGCGGATGGAGTTACTGCCGAGATGATCAAATATGGTGGACCTCGCATCTTGGACTTGTTCTGGTTTCTGTGCAATTTGTGCTGGAAATCGGGGGAGGTCCCAGATGATTGGCAAAGTGCAGTCATCGTGCCTTTGTATAAAGGCAAAGGTTCACAGATAGACTGTGCAAGCTATAGGGCTATCAGTTTGATTAGCTTAGGTGGTAAAGTATATGCAAAAATTTTAGCGAGAAGAATGCAAGAAAGATCCGAAAGGCTACTGTGGGAGGCCCAAGGAGGTTTTAGACCTGGAAGAGGATGCATGGATCAGATCTTTCCCATCCGCATGATCACAGAGAAGTTTTTGGCTGTAAACCAAAAGGTTTTCTGTGCTTTTGTGGACTTGGAGAAGGCGTTTGACAGGGTTGTGAGAAAGAAATTGTGGGAGATACTACCCCGGTACAATGTGAGCGGACCCTTGCTGCAGGCTGTAAAGTCTCTTTATAGAGATCACTCAGCCTGTGTGCGAGTAGGAGCCGACATGTCGCCTCGGTTTGGCATCCAATCGGGTGTCAAACAGGGCTGTGCCATGTCGGCTTGGTTGTTCAATTTGTATTTGGATAGCTGTCTCCAAGGACTGAAAGAAAGTGATATGGGTGTAAAAGTGGGTGACTTGAAGGTAAATTGCTTGTTGTACGCAGATGATGCAGTGCTTATTGCATCATCAGAAAGCGAGTTGCAGGCATTGGTCACCATTCTGAAAGACGGGTGTGAAACTAATGGTCTAAGCCTGAATGCAAGTAAGACAAAGGTTCTGGTATTTGAAAGAGACGAGGAAAGAACAGAATGCAAGATTTTCGTGAATGGAAATTTATTAGAACAAGTGAACGAAGTAGTATACTTGGGAAGTATGTTAAGTAGAGATGGTAGATACGAAATGGATGTGGAAAGACGTGTTGCTGCCGGTAACAGAATGAACGGTGCCTTAGCTGCGTTGTTGAGACGGCAGAACGTCAGCATCGCTGCACGTTTGGCCGTACACAATGCAGTTTTGGTTCCGACGCTGTTATATGGCAGTGAAACGTGGGTATTACAGAAGAAGAATGAAAGAAAGATGAATGCTGTGGAGATGCGATCTCTTCGAAGGATATGCAGAGTCAGCTTAGCTGACCGAATCCGCAACGAAGAGGTACACAGGATGGTAGGTACCAGCGAGGATGTCACAGTAAGAATGAAGAAGAACGTGCTCAGGTGGTTTGGGCACGTCGAAAGAATGAGTGACGAAAGAATGGTAAAAAAGATATACGATGGAAAAGTGTGTGGTAAGAGAGGTAAGGGGAGACCTCGGTTGACTTTCGAAAACACAGTATCGAAGATACTGGAGGAAGGTCACGTAAAAAGCATGAGGACTCCCCAGAGAGCATGCATGAAGAGGTTAATGACAGTGGACGAGGCGAAAGAGGTATGCAGGGACCGCAGCGTTTGGCGCTCCGTTCTCTCTGACTACCCCCGCTAGGGATAGAGCGTGAAGATATGTATGTATGTATGTATGTAACAATTTGAGGACCGTCGTGGCGCAGAGGCGTAAGCGTCTGCCTGTAAACGCGACGGTTTGTGGGTTCGATTCCCATTCGGGGAAGATGGATTTTTCTATTTTTCTATTTCTTCGCTCTGGAAACTAGGCAAATCGCGGCGTTGAATTCCGCCAGTCACGCACAATGCACACAATTTATACGCTTGTTAATATAAAAAATATAACCCTAAACTGTTAAATATTCAAAATAAAATAAAATAAAAAAGCAAGCTACTAAGCGATACGTTAGTTTACATCAAACGCCACTGATCCGTAAATCCGTCAAAAATGTCCGGATTTCATACGAAATACGCGTCACGCATAATATCTATAATGTATGTACATATTTCAAAGCAATGTAAGCAAATTAAGGCACAGATATTCACCCCACTGAATTGGTGCTAATAACCGCATCTACGGAGCCCCAGGCCAACATATGTACAATCAAACGTATAAACTAAATAGAAAATATATTTGTACAATATTAATCTCTATTAACATAAAATAAGATTTATATTTGTCTGATCATTTTTTATAATTTTGTGTGTAGAGCACTTTGCCGAGCGACAAGGCTTACTATTGAAAAAGGTTGCGTTTCGCCTCTTTTCATGAGCAGACATGGACGTGATGATAGATGATGAGGTTTTTTATGGTAAAAATGACATGGCCTGATTAAGTTTTCAAGTTTTTATCGTAGATGAGAAAAGGGTTTTTTGTAGATGTGTTTGTCGTGAGAGTCTTATGTCATGTTGTACCGGTGTTAGCGTTTGTTTAGAAATATATATGTAATTATTTTTTTGGGTTATAAAATATGATAAAGTTTTTTTCATAATATTTATAGTATGTACTAAAGTGTCTGAATTCATTATTAAGGGTTAGAATCTTTCGGAGGAATGCTATACATCAAAATATATCACCTGAAAACTAGCTCTCGTTGGATTTCACGTGTAACGTGTTTTCAATACAAATACACTAAATACTTAATTTTTTAAGTTATATTTTTTATAAGCAAATGTTTTAGACAATTCTTATTTTAAAAATTTAATAAATTTGCAGAACGTTATTGCAATTTATTTTTTTATTATTTCTATGACAATTAAAAAATAAACCATTTTCTTATATCGTTTACAACACTAGCAGCAACGAAGCTTCATAATGGCCAATAATTTTCCATAAAAGCTGAAAAACGTAAATGTTAAACATACAAAAGCACAGGCGAACTTACACACAGTAAAACTGATATACTGAAGCTTAACCCTATTCATTGGTGCCCCCACAGTGGCTGTAAAAAAACTATTGTCCACCTCCGCCCTGCGGCGATAATAATTCCACAATAGCAATAAAAAATCAGCGACAAATCTCAAAATCCCTCGGACGGCCAACTAGGCACGCCTTCGAAATTATTAAGCTCGTTCAGAGAGTCGTTGTTTTAGTGACCCTAACCCGAATTGAATTTTAATCTGATGGAAATAGAGATATCTTTTGACCAACCACAAAAGTGTTTGTTACAACTTTTTATTTTAAAAAACTGTTTACGATGCTATGGAATTTTACACTGCACAGTTTAATACAGAACGCAGTATTTCGTCTCGTTCTACCAGCAATTGCTATCCTGTTTTACGGTCAAGCTCATTCAATCTGACTTCCTATAATCCAATGCGGGAGCGGACAGACGGGATTTGTAAAGTACTTTGGGCTCCCGTGTTCAGAAAATATCATATAGGTCTTAGCTTTCTGTCGGCTTAAGGAAAATTGGTAAGAAATGTATTTTAAGTGATCATTTATGGAATAAAAGCTATTGTGAAAAGATCTAAAGAAAAGTGAGTTATTTGGATATTTTTGGTGTATATAATAAATATAAAAAAAAAAAAAATGTCCGTATCAATTGTTGTGTCTAATAAGTTAAAGTGTATATCAACAAATATGATTAAATACGGTATAGAATATAGTAACAAAAAAATTTTAAAATACTCTAGTGATTTAAGGCTTCCGTACCTCGACAAGGAAAGAAAAAAAAATAAAAATAAATATAAAAAAAAAAACCAATACAAATTTCTAGTTCATTTCATACAAGATATTAATCTTGTATCTTGTATATATGCTGTTAGATAACAGTAAATTAACGTGTTCTATCAAAGAGATTTCTGATTTATAATAGCAAGTACAAGTATTGAGAATAATATACGTATAGAATATTTGAGTTTCTCTTCATCGTCACAAAATAATTCTAGCTATATATAGTTTATTATTACCCATCAAAAGAATTGAAAGAATTGAAAGATTTAGAAAGTTTTTGAACTCTCGGTAAATTTCGTTTAAATAACGCTTAATCGTTATTTTACTCTTAACGGTCCCTCAAAAGATCAAAGTTTTTATTATAATGCTTGAATAAATAAAAAACAGTAAAAACATTTTTTATAAAAAAAATCATAAATAGCTCCAATTGCGTCAAAACGAAAGTTACTATAAAAAAATGTAAAGTATCAGTTAATTTTAAGTAAAATTCTACTTCATAATTAAATGTATAACGGACTAACTTAGTAGATACTAAATTTGTTAATTAGTAATTGGGCTTACGCTTATGAAATTTAAATAGAACTTACAATATTTAAGTAAAGAAATGATCTGAACATCATTAATATATAAGCCTAGTACAGAAAGAAAGTTGTATTTGTAATTAATTTCATACAAAATGTCTGCGTACGACCGCAAATTTAATTTTATCAATTTTTATATCTTGTCATGAAACAGAACTTTCGCTGTGCGATATCTTGATCAATATTTTTTAGTGAGGGCCGTTGTGGCGCAGAGGCGTAAGCCACTGCCTGTAAACGCGACGGTTTCTGGGTTCGATTCCCACTCGAGGAAGATAGATTTTTCTATTTCCATTTCTTCGCTCTGGCAACTAGGCAAAGCGCGGCGTTGAGTTCCGCCACTCAATACGCAATGCCTCGAAAAAGGCGGAAAGTGGGGACGGAGAAAGCAGGGACTAAGCAACGGTGTGTCTTAACACTAGGTTCCCACGGTCCCTGCAGTTCCCTCTGCCTACCCTGCCATGTGCGGGATAAAGCGTGAAGCTATAAAAAAAAATATTTTTTAATTTAAGTCTAAAAACAGAAACCTATTTGTAAAATAAATTAAAAAATAACCAAAAAAAAAATTTAGCTATGTTTAAATTCTGAAAATTAATTGAAAGAAGGACAGTTAATTTTAAGATAATTAGTAATACCTACCTAAAACACAACACATTACTTTTGTTAACTAATTAATGTAACTACAATATTTACAAGGCCTTAATAGTATTACAACGCTGTGGTCAACTGCGGTGTCAATCACAGAGCTTCCTGACACTTGTCTCTAAGTAGTATTAATATATATAGAGCATTGTATAACAATATCATCTATCGACCTAAACCAACAGCATAATTATTATTTACTAATCCATTGTGTAATTTTGAATTCAATTATAAACTGTATTATACCTATATTTACTTCTAATTCTCGATACTATCCGAATAATCCTGTCTATGGTTGTCGCACCATGACAGGATTACTGGACCAACAGACGTAGTTTTTAAGACATAGACTTAAGCGTGTGATTTGTTTACTTGTACAATAAACAAGTATATTTTTTTAGTAAATTTTCTCACTTGTATGAAAAGGCTTCTTGAGGAAAATAAATTAATTATATAAAATGAAGAAAAAAAACCAAGCGTCTATAATTGTTGTTAAAAATATAAATATTTTAATTGTGTTTTTGTGTCAATCTTGCTTTACACCAAATTTCTATTTATTATGATTCTTCTTTAAAGCCAAAATATTTTTAAATTTTTACATTAACATTTTCATAATGAAATAAATTTAATGAAGTTGTAGAATATATGTGTAATAAATTATAAATAGTATATACTTTATTACACTTACATAAAAAAAAACAAATAAGACACAAGGAGTGATAAACAAACGTTATGTAAAGGCGGCCTTATCACCATAGGTGATCTCATCCAGGCAACCTCTACCATAGAAAACGGAAAAGATATATATATTTTGGTAGGTGTACAAACACATTTAATAGATATGTTACATATTTAGGTATAATAAACAGATTACATATATAAATACACAAAATAATAATAATAATATATATACACAAACACATATAAATAAATATATATACATATACGTCGTGGCGCAGAGGCGCAACGTCTGTCTGTAACGCGACTAACACGACGGTTTCTGGGTTCGATCCCCAGTCGGGGAAGACGGATTTTTCTGTTTCCATTTTCTTCGCTCTGGCAACTAAGGCAAAGCGCGGCGTTGAGTTCCGCCACTCAACACGCAATGCCTCAAAAACGGCGGAAAGCGGGGACGATGTAAGCAGGGACTAAGTAACGGAGTGTCGTAACACTAGGTTCATATGGTTCCTGCAGTTCCCTCTGCCTACCCTGCCATGTGCGGGATAAAAACGTGAAGCTAGAAAAAAAAACATACATATACATATTTTGTACATACATTTATACACAAGCAGAAACGTTATAATGACAGGAAAAAGTTTTTAACACGACGTTTAAATATGTTAACAGAAGTGGCCTTACTAATTTCTTGCGGTAGTGAGTTTCAAATCATTTTCTATTATATTCAATTTGATCATTACAAGCAATCGATGTGTCAATTTAAATTAAGACCACTTTTGATAAAAACACGTTTTGACACTAAACCACTAGTAGTAGTAATGGGAACAATTGGCAAGAATTAAAAAAAAGATTTAAAAGTTCATTTGTTTAAATATTTTTAATAGGCTTACAACTTACGCCATACACCACAAAGTAACTATATCCAATGCACGTTTGATTGATTTATTACTCTATATGTCACTCAACAGTGAACGACGAACAATGAAGTGAGCCAGATCACTGAATGATTAGTGATGATACCGATTGATCCACAGTAAAATTTATACAGACAGAATATCCGAATGAAAAAAAATAAAATGATAAAATTATTGCATATTTAATATTAGGAATGACATATTTCTGTGAGCTAAATATTTCAGCATATCAATTCCTTCGTAACAAAAATAAATAATGTAAAAAACAGTTATAGTGTATTTCTATCCGTCTTATTAGGATATTGGGGCAATATACCCAAATCATTTTTGTTTATATATATATATAATATAGCTCATACACATATATATTCCACGAAATACTTGTTAAAATGTATTTAAATTTTCGTTTTGAAATACAAAAGAATTGTGAAAATTTAAGCTTCAATTTAAGGCAATAAAATTTTAGCTGCCATCAGATGAAGTCTTTGCCATTTTTCAAGAGAACATATTCAGGATCTATGAGAACTGAGCATTGGACTCTATTAATACTGAACGTAGCACTTGCTTGAAACTATATGGATTTAAATATTCAAACATATCAGAATTCGATCAAAAACTTTGCTAAGAAAAATTGTTAAAGCTGTATATAAACGTATCTTATATTTCTCTCTCATATTTCACGATTTTTCTCTATGAACAGTTAAACCTCATATTTTATGAAATATTCCAAAATTTCCATAAACACTATCCTTAGAAATTGGTTTGACTTTTGATTATATTTAATTACTAGAATATACATTAATTTATCTTTGCATGTATCTTCCTATTCTACTTGCCCATCGTAAACAAATTATGATTGATACCAATTAAAATAAGTCCTTCTTACATGTGTCTTAACAATATTTTAATAAATGTCATAAAATATTCTTATATGCATTTTGCGTAGATTGCCAAAATTAGTAATGTAACTGCTTAAGAAGTAGCGCCTGCAGCTTACTTCATAAGTATTAAGAGATACGTATTTTGTTTTGTTACTCTCAATTGCAGTAGTAATGGTTTTCAAGCATATAATTGCAATCCACGCGCGAAGAGTTAATTGGGAGATGTGTCCAAATTTGCGTTTTCCGCAAAGTAAAAGGCGCAATCTTTGTCTTGTTAGTGGATAATGAATATTATTTCAGATGGTATGTCTAGACGTTTATTAAAATTGAAAATGTTCAACCATTTTGTACGTAAATCAAATAATCACTAAGAACTAGTCATCAAACTGAATACCGAGAGGATTGTAAAATTGCAAATAGAAAAATGATGAAAGGTGAGGCTTTTACGGCTAAACTAAATAGAGAGGTATGTACGACGGACAGACATGTACACTTATCCATGCGGTGTTAGACAGAAGAGAACGTAAGCGTCAATATTGCAGTCTCTTTATATGTATTTGGCCTCGCAACGTCTCCTAGGCTTTGCACAGAATCAAAGCAGAATGACTCTTTTATTATGGTACCACTCAGTTGAGTCTCCAATATTATCGTACTAAATAATGATAATAAAGATCGCGTTATTGACAAAAATATCAAAAACCTCAAAATATGAACACTAAATGAAAAAAAATACAATGACGACATTTCACATAAATAAGAAAATACGCGTGAAATTTAAATTGTTAACGTAGCGAATGAGTTGCCGTAATAATCGCCAGCAAGGTTAAACACACGTGCCTATTATTACTCATTTCTTATGTCATTAAATAGATCGTTGCGTTTGACGTCAACCGAGTCGAATTCTTTGTTTAAAGCGTGTTAATTATAAATATATATTATTTTTCCTTTATCAATTTACTCCGCAACAAGGTGTGGGGAAGATTGAAGTGAGCCCCCCCAAAGGATTGCATGTCTGAACGTTACTATCGTGAAGAATTAATAAAGTCCACAATACCTCGTAACTTACAGATTACCACAGTAGTATACATTATTTCCTCGCAAAAAGAGGACTACCCGTGTGGCAGCCGAGGCTGTAAGGGTAAGATGAAGAGACGCACGTCCCGACGTTTCGGTATAACGATTCAATAACGCGGGAAGCATGACATTTTTTCTAATTCCATTGTTCGCGCTCATATGGACAACTGGCCAAAACACGCGGCGTTTGAGTTCCGCCACTCGTCACACGAATGCCTTTGAAAAACGGCGGCAAGCGGGGACGGCACAAAAAAAAAAAAAAAAAAAAAAAAAAAAAAAAAAAAAAAAAAAAAAAAAAAAAAAAAAAAAAAAAAAAAAAAAAAAACCGGTGCAAGAGGGATACAAATGTTCACAAACTGCGGTCGCTCATCCATACACTCTGCTAGTTTTAATGATTTCCCGTAACCCAATGACCTACCTCATCCAATCGCCAATTAGAACTGTTAAATGCCAAATTTAATAAACGCAATTATCCGCGTACTTCCTTTTCTATCCCGCGGTACCCATATGGGCGGAGGGCAGCATAAGAATATTCCCCTTCGCAATCCAGCGCTCCCCCAACGAACATTCCCAGAGAGCTTCTACCCAAGAGAAATGCGCAGCCCCAACCTAGGACAGGTTGAAATAATAAAGAATATCGTGATAATTCATATAATAGAGAGATAGACCCACCATAGCTAGATACTTGTAATTACTCCCCCTTCCCTTGCATGAAATCTCACCAAGTCATTATATTATTGCTACTGTTAAATTACACGTTAAACACTGCTAGTGGGTATTTATATTGAAGCGCGTGCTTATGTGATAGGTGCCCAGGTGCATCATTACACCGATTTGTTATAATTCCTCAATTTGACCATCTCCCCCTCCTGTGCCCCTGTACGGCATAGGTAATATTCTTTAGTGGTGTCCCGTGGGTTATATTTCCCTGTGTTTTAAACCTTTGTAGAAGTCCTTCCGAGGTGCAACCTATGCTAGGTTCGAGATGTGTTGCGGTACGCATCATGATGTGAGTTCCCGAGTCTGTGTTTTTTCCTAGTAGTGATTTTTTTTCCCTTGCTGACCCTACATATATAAGCCTGGCCCGATAGCTATACTATGGGTGTGCTTGCCGTGTTCGGGCGTTTTATTACAAGATAAAAATATATAACTTAACGCCTTTACTGGTTTATCTACATTTGTGGTTATTTGTTGCGGTATCAGTCCCCCCCGCTGCCGATTAGGGTGATTAGAGCTCACCCATGACGGGAGTTCATTACCTGTCTCATCGAGAAAATCAGAAGGTTGAAAGAGACCCCCAACCTATGACGGCTTACCCCTTAGCTAACGATGGTGAGATTATAATAAAACCGAAAATTACCGTTGAGCTATCTGTAATACTTAGCGTTAGCGGCGTAGCGTTTTATTACGGTCTTCCCTAAGACGACTCCGCTTTTCTTGACAAAGAAGGAATTCTCAGCGTGGGTGGTCGTTTATGAAACACTTTAACATTCGAGGAATTCACTAAAATTTTGCTAAAATTGAAAGCGGTATTAAATTCCCGGCAAGTTAGTCACTGATTTAATGACCCTCACGATCTAGAAGTTTTGAGCCTGGTCATTTTTGATGGCCAACCTCTTAGTGCTTTGCGGAGTTTCCATATAACCAATGTAAAAATTAACGTTTAACCGTTTTCAAGTAGGCAACAGATAACTCAATTTTTGGTTCGCGGTGGCAGTTAGAGTACCTATCCACTCTGCAGGACTATGCAGAAGTGGGACTGATCCAGTGAGCCTCCAACAGTAGGCGAGCTTGTCCTCATAAAAGATGAACTTTACCCCCTTTACAGTGGCGACGTGGTCGCATTTTCCCAAATTTATCCTGGTAAAGTTAGCGTTGTGCATGTGGTCGATGTTAAGGAAATCGGAAGTACCTAAAGAGAGCCTTAACCAAAATTAGTTAGTCTACCATAGTTAGCTATCCATTTTCTCGTAAAACTTAGATGTTAGGGGGGGGCTATGTTGGGTCATATAGGCAACCCCGCATAGTTAGAGTCTGGTGCGAACCCCGCGCGAGCGGTCGGAGGTAGTAGTTGCGAGAAGATAAAAAAAAGGGGCACGTGAGACGGCCGATGCGAGCGCACGTCCTGCCTGCATCTAATATTAATTTTAGCGGTGTGATTTTCCCTCAGCCTTATTGATTTCCCTTTTGTGTATCCCTCTTGATTATGAACCTGACAAAAACCAACCTACAAAAGATAATAGTGCAAGTAAACCTAATCAAGAAGACTAATGTGAAACATTCCATGGCGGCCGTGAACAATCCGTGTTTGTGTGGGAATTATGAAGAAAGGTACTGTACAATTCTATTATCCTAAGACCGACTATAGGTAAATTAATAATAAATAAGCTAACCCCTCAGCACGCGTCACAATTGCTGAAACCTACCCACTATTCAATATATATTTTTTGGTTGAGAGGAACGCAGTTCAGTATATTCACTATATATTGAGATACAAGTAAGATATATCCTACTTTGCATTGTTTTAAGTAAGTACGATAAAAAGTTTACAAAATATGTAAATAAAGATATTACTTTTGAATGATTCTCTAGGTCTTCCCTTTATACTCAATTTAAAACTTACATAATATTGTAACTAAATTTCTCCACTCTCCACTTATTAATTATACGAACTGTAACTGTTCTTCTTAAACTGTTGTGGATTAGATTGAAATTACAAGATCCTACATGGTAATACCCTCGTCAAAGGACTTAAGGCGACGCGGACGCTTTGTACACGAAAACGGTATGCGTAATATATGAATTAAAACAACAATTGAATTTAAACTTTATTTACCATGAAATGAAGTTCATAAGACAATAAGATATCAATTTGTTTCTTATAATATATACTGCTTGCCGTGACTATGCTTAATTTTATACATAACTATAGTATCTATGTGTAGCGTGAAAATAACAGTTCTAAGTATGTAATTTTCATCATAAGACAATTTAGCAGAAGGAATCCAGGAAGACAATATGTTTTGGGTTATTTTTTTTAGCTTCACGCTTTATCCCGCACTTGGCAAAGTAAGCAGAGGGAAATGTAGGAACCATACGAACCTAGTGTTAAGACACTCCGTTGCGTAGTCCCTGCTTTCTCCGTCCCCTACTTTCCGCCGTTTTCGAGGCATTTCGTGTTGAGTGGCGGAACTCAATGCCGCATTACACATATATACATTTTTTATTAACTTTTTACAATTTCACGTTTTATTCCTAGCAGAGCAATCAGAACCCCCCCGAGTGAACGAAATGCCAAACGCTGTGCTACAAAACTCTTTCTTCTCGTCCACTGTCATTATATTTTTAAACATAATCACTTGTATTTGCTCTAGAATCTTTTTATTACGTGACTTGCTCATAATATCTTTGACACTGTGTTTTCAAAGTTAACGGAGGTCTCTTCTCTACACCACTTCCACATAATAGCATTCCATAGTATAAGGCAAAATGCTATGGGAATTGCTAAAATAAGCTAGTCGGACAGTCTCAATGTCCATCATTCCTTTTACTTTTTTTATTGTGACGTGTTTACTTCATAAGTTAAGTTAGCTGTTACTTTTTGAAAGTACAAACCGCTGCGCTACTACACCACGACGATATCCATGAAATTTTATAAGTGAAGAAAAATAAATATATCTTTCTATGGATTTATTGAAAATATTTTGCTAAATGCAATTGCATCACAACTGCATTTTCTAATAAAACGTAACAGTTTTGTCTCAAGTGAGCGTTTATAAAATTCACGAGTTTTCCAAATAAAATTTATTGGGCAGATGCCAGCCTAATACATTTAAAACCCTTTAGTGTCGCCATCAATAATGCTGGGTTTACCCGGATAGTGGAAAATTCTCTACGCAGCTATACTAAGAGTGTTACATTCATTATTTTGCCAATTTCTTTTGTCTTTTTTCTTCTGTCTTTCTTTTGTTTTTTAGTTTTCTCAAGTTGTCATTTATAAGTACCCTTTTGAATCAATTTAAAAATAATATTACAAAAAATAAAAAAAAATTCAATATATTAAAAATAAAGCTAGCTTAAAAATTAGAACTGGGCCATAATACCCATGATACTTGAAAACTAAATCAATACTGCCAACCGTCATGCTTTTAGGATATGACATGTTTCACACGTATCATCAATTTCTATATATAAAAATATTTAGGAATACGTTATCATGATAAAACAACTCTTCTTCTTTTATCAGCAGAATGGGATTGTTAATATTGTTACTTAGTAATTCTATTTTGTGTATCTATTAGAAAAACAAACAAGTGCATATAAGTACCTATATACGAAAATAAAAGAATAAAGGGCAAGTATCTAGTGCTAACGCAACATCCTCCACTTTATAACCGAGACTGAGATATAAATATTGTTATCTGGAGTGGGAATCGAACCTACGACCGTTGTATTACAGTCTGCTTTACTTTCATCAACATAGTCTTTATATAAGAACTGCGATTTCATATCAGAAGGTCAACTAAACAGATTTTTTTTTTTTTAGCTTCACACTTTATCCCGCTCATGCCAGGGTAGACAGAGGGAACTGCAGGAACTATTGGAACCTAGTGTTAAGACACTCCGTTGCTTAGTCCCTGGTTTTTCCGTCCCCGCTTTCCGCCTTTTTCAAGGCATTGCGTGTTGAGTGGCGGAACTCAACGCCGCGTTTTGCCTAGTTGCCAGAGCGAAGAAAATGGAAATAGAAAAATTCATCTTCCTCGAGTGGGAATCGAACCCAGAAACCGTCGCGTTTACAGGCAGACGCTTACGCCTCTGCGCCACAACGGTCCTCTTTTTTTATTGTAAAATAATTATGACTACTTTTTAATAACGAATGATTGTGACTTTAATTAAATCTTACGATGATAACTTCGAAAATGACTTTGCATAAACTTTCAATCTTTCCCAACAGCCTTGTTGCGGAGTAAATTATAAAAGTAAAATATATATATTGTAATAAAATTTAACAACGCTTTTACAAAAATAATATCGAAACTCGTTAGCGTCAAAACGCAAACGAGCTAGTTTAAATTTACATAGAGACATGATAATAATATAGCTACCGTTGTGTTAACAGTGCTGGGCGATTATTACGCAACTCATTCGATACGTTAACAATTTAAATTTCAACGCGTATTTTTTATTATATGGTGAAATTTCGGTCAATTGTATTTTATTGTTACATTTATTGTTCATATTGTTGAGGTTTTTGATATTTTTGTATAAGCTGTAGCTTTAATTATAATTATTTAGTACAGATATATATGGAGATAAACTGAGTGGTACCAGAAGTAAGGAGTCATTGCTTGATTCTGTGAAAAGCCTAAGGAGAAGTGGAAGAGGCCAAAGACATATAAAGAGACTGCAATATTTGACGCTACGTTCTCTCTGTCTAACCCGCTATGGATAAAGTGTAAATGTATGTACGTATGTACATACATATATATTTAGTTTACCTTAAATTACCTCACCTTTCATATTTTTATATTTGAAATTTATACAATCATCTCGGGTAGTTCAGTTTGTGACTAGTTCATTAGTGATATTTTGATTTACGTACAAAATGGTGAAAATTTTCAATGTTTAATAAAGTCTTAAACATTAAATCTTGAAAATAGTATTATCACTAGAAATACTAAAGTATTTCGACTTTTATTTGCGGATAAAAGCAAAATTTGGACACTCTCCAAATTAACTCTTAGCCGTGGATTGCAATTATATGCGGTGAAACCATTACTGCAATTGAGAGATAACAAAACAAAATAAAGTACTCTCTTAAGTACTTATGAAGTAAGCTGCAGGCGCTACTTCTTAAGCAGTTACATACTAATTTTGGCAAATCTACGCAAAATGCATATAAGAATATTTTATGACATTTATTAAAATATTGTTAAGACACATGTAAGAAGGACTTATTTTAATTGGTATCAATCATAATTTTGTTTACGATGGGCAAGTAGAATAGGAAGATACATGCAAAGATAAATTAATGTATATTTCTAGTAATTAAATATAAATCAAAAGTCAAACCAATTTCTAAGGATAGTGTTTATGGAAATTTTGGAATATTTCATAAAATATGAGGTTTAACTGTTCATAGAGGAAAAATCGTGAAATATGAGAGAGAAATATAAGATACGTTTATATACAGCTTTAACAATTTTTCTTAGCAAAGTTTTTGATCGAATTCTGATATGTTTGAATATTTAAATCCATATCGTTTCAAGCAAGTGCTACGTTCAGTATTAATAGAGTCCAATGCTCAGTTCTCATAAGATCCTGAATATGTTCTCTTGAAAAATGGCAAAGACTTCATCTGATGGCAGCTAAAATTTTATTGCCTTAAATTGAAGCTTAAATTTTCACAATTCTTTTGTATTTCAAAACGAAATTTAAATACATTTTAACAAGTATTTCGTGGAATATATATGTGTATGAGCTATATTATATATATATATAAACAAAAATGATTTGGGTATATTGCCCCAATATCCTAATAAGACGGATAGAAATACACTATAACTGTTTTTTACATTATTTATTTTTGTTACGAAGGAATTGATATGCTGAAATATTTAGCTCACAGAAATATGTCATTCCTAATATTAAATATGCAATAATTTTATCATTTTATTTTTTTTCATTCGGATATTCTGTCTGTATAAATTTTACTGTGGATCAATCGGTATCATCACTAATCATTCAGTGATCTGGCTCACTTCATTGTTCGTCGTTCACTGTTGAGTGACATATAGAGTAATAAATCAATCAAACGTGCATTGGATATAGTTACTTTGTGGTGTATGGCGTAAGTTGTAAGCCTATTAAAAATATTTAAACAAATGAACTTTTAAATCTTTTTTTTAATTCTTGCCAATTGTTCCCATTACTACTACTAGTGGTTTAGTGTCAAAACGTGTTTTTATCAAAAGTGGTCTTAATTTAAATTGACACATCGATTGCTTGTAATGATCAAATTGAATATAATAGAAAATGATTTGAAACTCACTACCGCAGGAAATTCGTAAGGCCACTTCTGTTAACATATTTAAACGTCGTGTTAAAAACTTTTTCCTGTCATTATAACGTTTCTGCTTGTGTATAAATGTATGTACAAAATATGTATATGTATGTTTTTTTTTCTAGCTTCACGTTTTTATCCCGCACATGGCAGGGTAGGCAGAGGGAACTGCAGGAACCATATGAACCTAGTGTTACGACACTCCGTTACTTAGTCCCTGCTTACATCGTCCCCGCTTTCCGCCGTTTTTGAGGCATTGCGTGTTGAGTGGCGGAACTCAACGCCGCGCTTTGCCTTAGTTGCCAGAGCGAAGAAAATGGAAACAGAAAAATCCGTCTTCCCCGACTGGGGATCGAACCCAGAAACCGTCGTGTTAGTCGCGTTACAGACAGACGTTGCGCCTCTGCGCCACGACGTATATGTATATATATTTATTTATATGTGTTTGTGTAGATATATTATTATTATTATTTTGTGTATTTATATATGTAATCTGTTTATTATACCTAAATATGTAACATATCTATTAAATGTGTTTGTACACCTACCAAAATATATATATCTTTTCCGTTTTCTATGGTAGAGGTTGCCTGGATGAGATCACCTATTGGTGATAAGGCCGCCTTTACATAACGTTTGTTTATCACTCCTTGTGTCTTATTTGTTTTTTTTTATGTAAGTGTAATAAAGTATATACTATTTATAATTTATTACACATATATTCTACAACTTCATTAAATTTATTTCATTATGAAAATGTTAATGTAAAAATTTAAAAATATTTTTGCTTTAAAGAAGAATCATAATAAATAGAAATTTGGTGTAAAGCAAGATTGACACAAAAACACAATTAAAATATTTATATTTTTAACAACAATTATAGACGCTTGGTTTTTTTCTTCATTTTATATAATTAATTTATTTTCCTCAAGAAGCCTTTTCATACAAGTGAGAAAATTTACTAAAAAAATATACTTGTTTATTGTACAAGTAAACAAATCACACGCTTAAGTCTATGTCTTAAAAACTACGTCTGTTGGTCCAGTAATCCTGTCATGGTGCGACAACCATAGACAGGATTATTCGGATAGTATCGAGAATTAGAAAGTAAATATAGGTATAATACAGTTTATAATTGAATTCAAATTACACAATGGATTAGTAAATAATAATTATGCTGTTGGTTTAGGTCGATAGATGATATTGTTATACAATGCTCTATATATATTAATACTACTTAGAGACAAGTGTCAGGAAGCTCTGTGATTGACACCGCAGTTGACCACAGCGTTGTAATACTATTAAGGCCTTGTAAATATTGTAGTTACATTAATTAGTTAACAAAAGTAATGTGTTGTGTTTTAGGTAGGTATTACTAATTATCTTAAAATTAACTGTCCTTCTTTCAATTAATTTTCAGAATTTAAACATAGCTAAATTTTTTTTTTGGTTATTTTTTAATTTATTTTACAATAGGTTTCTGTTTTTAGACTTAAATTAAAAAATATTTTTTTTATAGCTTCACGCTTTATCCCGCACATGGCAGGGTAGGCAGAGGGAACTGCAGGGACCGTGGGAACCTAGTGTTAAGACACACCGTTGCTTAGTCCCTGCTTTCTCCGTCCCCACTTTCCGCCTTTTTCGAGGCATTGCGTATTGAGTGGCGGAACTCAACGCCGCGCTTTGCCTAGTTGCCAGAGCGAAGAAAATGGAAATAGAAAAATCTATCTTCCTCGAGTGGGAATCGAACCCAGAAACCGTCGCGTTTACAGGCAGTGGCTTACGCCTCTGCGCCACAACGGCCCTCACTAAAAAATATTGATCAAGATATATCGCACAGCGAAAGTTCTGTTCATGACAAGATATAAAAATTGATAAAATTAAATTTGCGGTCGTACGCAGACATTTTGTATGAAATTAATTACAAATACAACTTTCTTTCTGTACTAGGCTTATATATTAATGATGTTCAGATCATTTCTTTTACTTAAATATTGTAAGTTCTATTTAAATTTCATAAGCGTAAGCCCAATTACTAATTAACAAATTTAGTATCTACTAAGTTAGTCCGTTATACATTTAATTATGAAGTAGAATTTTACTTAAAATTAACTGATACTTTACATTTTTTTATAGTAACTTTCGTTTTGACGCAATTGGAGCTATTTATGATTTTTTTTATAAAAAAATGTTTTTACTGTTTTTTATTTATTCAAGCATTATAATAAAAACTTTGATCTTTTGAGGGACCGTTAAGAGTAAAATAACGATTAAGCGTTATTTAAACGAAATTTACCGAGAGTTCAAAAACTTTCTAAATCTTTCAATTCTTTCAATTCTTTTGATGGGTAATAATAAACTATATATAGCTAGAATTATTTTGTGACGATGAAGAGAAACTCAAATATTCTATACGTATATTATTCTCAATACTTGTACTTGCTATTATAAATCAGAAATCTCTTTGATAGAACACGTTAATTTACTGTTATCTAACAGCATATACAAGATACAAGATTAATATCTTGTATGAAATGAACTAGAAATTTGTATTGGTTTTTTTTTTTTATATTTATTTTTATTTTTTTTTCTTTCCTTGTCGAGGTACGGAAGCCTTAAATCACTAGAGTATTTTAAAATTTTTTTGTTACTATATTCTATACCGTATTTAATCATATTTGTTGATATACACTTTAACTTATTAGACACAACAATTGATACGGACATTTTTTTTTTTTTTTATATTTATTATATACACCAAAATATCCAAATAACTCACTTTTCTTTAGATCTTTTCACAATAGCTTTTATTCCATAAATGATCACTTAAAATACATTTCTTACCAATTTTCCTTAAGCCGACAGAAAGCTAAGACCTATATGATATTTTCTGAACACGGGAGCCCAAAGTACTTTACAAATCCCGTCTGTCCGCTCCCGCATTGGATTATAGGAAGTCAGATTGAATGAGCTTGACCGTAAAACAGGATAGCAATTGCTGGTAGAACGAGACGAAATACTGCGTTCTGTATTAAACTGTGCAGTGTAAATTCCATAGCATCGTAAACAGTTTTTTAAAATAAAAAGTTGTAACAAACACTTTTGTGGTTGGTCAAAAGATATCTCTATTTCCATCAGATTAAAATTCAATTCGGGTTAGGGTCACTAAAACAACGACTCTCTGAACGAGCTTAATAATTTCGAAGGCGTGCCTAGTTGGCCGTCCGAGGGATTTTGAGATTTGTCGCTGATTTTTTATTGCTATTGTGGAATTATTATCGCCGCAGGGCGGAGGTGGACAAATAGTTTTTTTACAGCCACTGTGGGGGCACCAATGAATAGGGTTAAGCTTCAGTATATCAGTTTTACTGTGTGGAAGTTCGCCTGTGCTTTTGTATGTTTAACATTTACGTTTTTCAGCTTTTATGGAAAATTATTGGCCATTATGAAGCTTCGTTGCTGCTAGTGTTGTAAACGATATAAGAAAATGGTTTATTTTTTAATTGTCATAGAAATAATAAAAAAATAAATTGCAATAACGTTCTGCAAATTTATTAAATTTTTAAAATAAGAATTGTCTAAACATTTGCTTATAAAAAATATAACTTAAAAAATTAAGTATTTAGTGTATTTGTATTGAAAAACACGTTACACGTGAAATCCAACGAGAGCTAGTTTTCAGGTGATATATTTTGATGTATAGCATTCCTCCGAAAAGATTCTAACCCTTAATAATGAATTCAGACACTTTAGTACATACTATAAATATTATGAAAAAAACTTTATCATATTTTATAACCCAAAAAAATAAATTACATATATATTTCTAAACAAACGCTAACACCGGTACAACATGACATAAGACTCTCACGACAAACACATCTACAAAAAACCCTTTTCTCATCTACGATAAAAACTTGAAAACTTAATCAGGCCATGTCATTTTTTACCATAAAAAACCTCATCATCTATCATCACGTCATGTCTGCTCATGAAAAGAGGCGAAACGCAACCTTTTTCAATAGTAAGCCTTGTCGCTCGGCAAAGTGCTCTACACACAAAATTATAAAAAATGATCAGACAAATATAAATCTTATTTTATGTTAATAGAGATTAATATTGTACAAATATATTTTTCTATTTAGTTTATACGTTTGATTGTACATATGTTGGCCTGGGGCTCCGTAGATGCGGTTATTAGCACCAATTCAGTGGGGTGAATATCTGTGCCTTAATTTGCTTACATTGCTTTGAAAATATGTACATACATTATAGATATTATGCGTGACGCGTATTTCGTATGAAATCCGGACATTTTTGACGGATTTACGGATCAGTGGCGTTTGATGTAAACTAACGTATCGCTTAGTAGCTTGCTTTTTTTATTTTATTTTATTTTGAATATTTAACAGTTTAGGGTTATATTTTTTATATTAACAAGCGTATAAATTGTGTGCATTGTGCGTTGACTGGCGGAATTCAACGCCGCGATTTGCCTAGTTTCCAGAGCGAAGAAATAGAAAAATAGAAAAATCCATCTTCCCCGAATGGGAATCGAACCCACAAACCGTCGCGTTTACAGGCAGACGCTTACGCCTCTGCGCCACGACGGTCCTCAAATTGTTACATACATACATACATACATATCTTCACGCTCTATCCCTAGCGGGGTAGTCAGAGAGAACGGAGCGCCAAACGCTGCGGTCCCTGCATACCTCTTTCGCCTCGTCCACTGTCATTAACCTCTTCATGCATGCTCTCTGGGGAGTCCTCATGCTTTTTACGTGACCTTCCTCCAGTATCTTCGATACTGTGTTTTCGAAAGTCAACCGAGGTCTCCCCTTACCTCTCTTACCACACACTTTCCATCGTATATCTTTTTTACCATTCTTTCGTCACTCATTCTTTCGACGTGCCCAAACCACCTGAGCACGTTCTTCTTCATTCTTACTGTGACATCCTCGCTGGTACCTACCATCCTGTGTACCTCTTCGTTGCGGATTCGGTCAGCTAAGCTGACTCTGCATATCCTTCGAAGAGATCGCATCTCCACAGCATTCATCTTTCTTTCATTCTTCTTCTGTAATACCCACGTTTCACTGCCATATAACAGCGTCGGAACCAAAACTGCATTGTGTACGGCCAAACGTGCAGCGATGCTGACGTTCTGCCGTCTCAACAACGCAGCTAAGGCACCGTTCATTCTGTTACCGGCAGCAACACGTCTTTCCACATCCATTTCGTATCTACCATCTCTACTTAACATACTTCCCAAGTATACTACTTCATTCACTTGTTCTAATAAATTTCCATTCACGAAAATCTTGCAATCTGTCCTTTCCTCGTCTCTTTCAAATACCAGAACCTTTGTCTTACTTGCATTCAGGCTTAGACCATTAGTTTCACACCCGTCTTTCAGAATGGTGACCAATTCCTGCAACTCGCTTTCTGATGATGCAATAAGCACTGCATCATCTGCGTACAACAAGCAATTTACCTTCAAGTCACCCACTTTTACACCCATATCACTTTCTTTCAGTCCTTGGAGACAGCTATCCAAATACAAATTGAACAACCAAGCCGACATGGCACAGCCCTGTTTGACACCCGATTGGATGCCAAACCGAGGCGACATGTCGGCTCCTACTCGCACACAGGCTGAGTGATCTCTATAAAGAGACTTTACAGCCTGCAGCAAGGGTCCGCTCACATTGTACCGGGGTAGTATCTCCCACAATTTCTTTCTCACAACCCTGTCAAACGCCTTCTCCAAGTCCACAAAAGCACAGAAAACCTTTTGGTTTACAGCCAAAAACTTCTCTGTGATCATGCGGATGGAAAAGATCTGATCCATGCATCCTCTTCCAGGTCTAAAACCTCCTTGGGCCTCCCACAGTAGCCTTTCGGATCTTTCTTGCATTCTTCTCGCTAAAATTTTTGCATATACTTTACCACCTAAGCTAATCAAACTGATAGCCCTATAGCTTGCACAGTCTATCTGTGAACCTTTGCCTTTATACAAAGGCACGATGACTGCACTTTGCCAATCATCTGGGACCTCCCCCGATTTCCAGCACAAATTGCACAGAAACCAGAACAAGTCCAAGATGCGAGGTCCACCATATTTGATCATCTCGGCAGTAACTCCATCCGCTCCCGCTGACTTACCACATTTCAAGCTTCTTATTGCACTCTCAACTTCTTTTATACTGATTTCGCCATCTGCTACATCAAGACTCGGCTTGTCGCTGTTACTTGAGGCAGAAGTGTCATCACATTCATACATCTCCTTATAGAATTCCGCCCATCGCTGCAAAACGTGTGATCTGTTTGTGAATATCTCACCGTCCTTCGAAAGCACCCCTTTCATTCTAAAGGTTGACGAACAACTCCGTGAATCACTAACTTCTCGCCAGAAAAGCTTCGTGTTATCCCGGAAGTTGCTCGTCAACCTTTCATCTCTTTTACTCTCGTTTATTTCACGCTTCATCTTTATCAGTGCTTTCGTTTGGTGCTTTTGCAGCTTGTATTCTTTCTTTTTAATCTCTCTCATACTTTTATTCTTACCTGAGGCTTTATAATCCTGCCATGCCTTCTTCTTTCTTTCTACAGCATCTCTCACTTCATCATCCCACCATTCGTCACGCTTTTTACTAAAGCCTCTTTTCATTGTACCACATACCTCTGTCGCAGCTTCAACCATGCAGTTCCTAAGGTTCTGCCAACATACTTCAACGCTTTCATTTCCTGTTTCACAACTGTCTAGCTTTTTGGAAACCCTTTCTGTATATTCCTCTCTGATCGTTGGATCTTGAAGCTTCCAGCTTCTTATGCGATAATTCGATTCCAAGTATGAACACCTTGTGCGGTTACGCCATCCTACGAACAAACCCCTAAATCTAGCAATTACTAGATAGTGGTCCGTTCCCAAGTCGGCACCCCTAAACACACGTGTGTCCATCACTTGTTTTCGAATCCGCTGATCCACTAGGAATAAGTCAATCATACTTTTCTCTCCCATGCGCTCCCACGTATACATGTGAATTTGTTTGTGGTCAAACATCGTGTTTGCCACAAACAAATTCCTTTCCTTGCAAAGTTCCAAAATGAGCTTTCCAGCCTCATTCACTCTTCTGTCACCATATTGACCTAACACACCTTCGTAACCACTTCTCGCGGGTCCGACCCATCCATTCATGTCTCCACATAATATTAATTTTTCATTTCCTCTAACACTGCCTAGAACATCCCTGACACTCTCCCAAAACCCCTCAAGCTCGCTCAATGAAGCTGAGGATACCGGCGCATATGCCACCAACAAGAATATTCTTGTAATCCCCAGCTTGAAGCGAACCAAAGCAGTCTAGGGTTGATCGCCTCGTACTCTACCACTGCACTAACCAATCGAGAGGACAATAATACACCTACACCTTGACACCCGCGTTCGCTCTCTGGAACGCCGGCCCAGAGAGCGACGCGGCTGCCCGGCAAATCGGTTGCATCATTGCCCTTTCGCTTGGTCTCAGTCATACAAATGACATCCAAATCTCGCTCATCCATCACATCTAATAGTTCATTCATCTTCTGGTCCATCCCTCCTCTTACATTCCACGCAGCTATTTGTAGCTCCGTCCTCCACTTCCCGCCGTTCCGGACATGGCGTGCTGGGTGGCGGTCCCCAACGCCGCATTCGTCTCCACTTGTCACACCAGCGGGGACGCACTGGTGCGCGTCGCCTCGGGGGGACGCCCCTAGCAGTGTGCTCCCGTATGGTGCTCGTGGCTGATGGAATGTTGCAGCCCTAGGTAGGGCTGGCAGGGATCGCTGCGTGCAAGCCTTCCATCTTCGATCGATTCGACGATGTTTTATATATACATATATACATATTTTAATAGGACATAGAGTAGTGGTAAAATCGAAGAGATGTTGCATATACGGGTTTATGTTATTTTGGTTTGAATCTCAGAAAGTTTTGTCATAATTGAGTGCTTAGGGAATGTAGGTCCCACACTTTACAAGGACTCTACTGCCAGATCTCAACGTTGTGTAATTTCAACATAGGTGTGTGTATCAGTTACATAATAATAATATATAAATAAGTGAATACACATATAAAATATTACTATAATCAAATTTTACTATCTCAAACTAACCAAAGTCGAAACATATATTTATGTTCATATACATATCAGAACATACTCATTACCTACGGATATTTGGCACGGCTGCTGGCACCGACAGTGTTTTCCGAGTCGAAGTCATCACCGATTTGGCACTCTTGTAGAGCATTAGCAAAATGCTGATACTCTAGTAGTAAAAAGTAATAGGGTTGCGTTTTTAGTATTAATGTTGTATAGTCTACATTGATGTTCTTAATTGTATCTATGTATATATTTGTTGTGTAAGTATATTTTAAATATTTTTTTATTATACACATTAAAGATAAAGATATAGAATAAATAGATGCTATTTCTGATTTAGAAATATTTAATTGCCTTTAAGCTTTGCTTTTTGCTTTGTATTACTCAAACAAATTTATGATTATCAAAAAATAGAAAGTATATAACAACCTTATTAGAAGGTTCTCACTTTTGTTAAATTTTATTACAGCACAACTATTAATAACTTATACTTTTTTCTATATATTTTTCATAACAAAAGTAATTTAAGAAAATCTGACATTAATACTATAAGTACGTACATCATATTTCTATATTAACCAGAAAGGCTTAGAAGCTTTGAAATCTAAACCTCTATTTTAATTCTTAATACAAGGTAAAATTAACGTAATTAAAATGTTTAATAGAGTTTCGCTTATGCAATAACGTATGTAAGTATAATTTAGTAGAACATTATACTATGACTTATCTTTGATCCTGCCATCAAAAGTTGCGGACACACGTACACGTATACTTTGTGTCACTCGTGCGGTAATTTTTTTACCTCACCTTTAATACCGTAGTAGTTAATATGAAAATGTTAATTTTATTAACATTTATAAATCATAACATGATATCGGGAAAGCGTTTGAATTTTTCTATTATTATTTTCTGCACATACACAGTTCGTATTTTTTGTTAACAAATTACTTACAACAAATTCTTTATTTTTATTATGTTTGGGTTCACAGATTATCTACTCATAAGAGGGTAGGCAGAGAGGAATCACAAGAATGGTGAGACTTGTGTTAAGACACTCTGTTCGAGGCATTACGTGTTGAGATACGGAACTCAACGTCACACCTACTTCCTTATTTATAATCACTAAATTGTTTTGTATTTATTAGACGTATCAATTAGTTAATACTAATTTTATTAAGCATGATTTGTCGTTACGAACTCGTGGAAAAGCTAAAATTTTC
>JAZFAU010000960.1:0-32072 GCA_037178615.1 Dione vanillae
CTATTCTAAATACAGCGAAAATGTATGAACTCCATTCAAATTCGCAACAACTATCTGAAAAGCTAACTCTGATGTTATCGTTTGAAGTTTAAAGAAACAAATTTTACACAGAAGCATGGACAAAACGTACGGTGGTGTTTGGATAATGTAATGAAAGAGATTATCTTTAAATAATCTCATATCAGTATGCTCTCAGTTTTCGTTTAGCCTATTTCTTTGCCTACCTTTATTATAAAGGGATAAAATATGAAAGGACAGAAGTGGCGAAGAGGCGCAGCGTCTGCCAGTAAACGTGACGGTTAGTGGGTTCGATTTTTACTCGGAGGACGGATTATATTATTTTGTTCGCTCTCGTTAAGCGCGATGTTGAGTTCTGCCACTCGACATGCAATGCCCCGAAATGTTAGAAAGCAGGGAACGGAGTGTCTTAACACTAGGTTCCCATGGTTTCTGCAGTTCTATCTGCTATGCGGGATAAAGATTGGAGCTATAAAAATTACTATTTTTAGAAAAATAATATAAACTTGAATATTGAAACTTCAATGCCCACTGACTCTGGTGAAAAGTTGAAGTGCTTAGTTCCAACACTCGTAAAATTACTCTCGTGAGGCGTAAAAGAAAAATATTTGTATAGTGATCTATACGCGTATTTATATATGTATTTTACATAAAAAACCTTTCATATTAAACATAAACAGATATGCATCCCGCGAGACGTGAGGAAACAAATTGTTGAATTTAGAAAACACAGTGACATATTGTATTTTTTCATACATAATTATGTCAAATGATCGATGTTTCGCTGTTGGAAGAAAAAATAGATGGATATAGTAGTTGAAATATTTTGGTTTGGTAAAGAAGTAGATGTGCCTATTCTATAAATCAAAACGAATTTTAAATATAGTCTTTTTACTAAAATTCTCCTGAATTTTCTACTGAAATCTACATAAATTCTACTAAAATTCTACAAAAAATCTACTAAAATCCTACTAAATTCCACTAAAATATAACCATTACTGTTCTTTTAAAATTCTATAGATTTCTATAAAAATAAATATAAAGCTATATTAACTAGGTCCTTAAAAGAACCGTTTTATATCGATACTTTATGCTTTCATAGAATTCAGAAAGTTAGACATGGAGAAGAAGTTGTAAAACTCTATTATCCGATTTCGTGATGGAATTCACTGTAACGTCATACAATGTGAAAATACTCGTAACGCATTTCTTAAACTAGACGACGAAGCCACAAGCCGTCCCTTATTTACAGTCAAACCCTGTTCACTCTGTGCCACACAGACCCTCAAAGATATTAATAATACAATTTGCCAAATTTCTTGTAATTAGCGTAATTTGACTCCGCATTGATAAATCTATCAGATTAGCCCAATATTATTCATTGTTTAACTAAATGTTAAGAGGGGGAAAATTTATTTAGCATAATTTCTCTTAATTTTATTTTCTTCAAAGTTTTTATAATATATGGTTTTACTATGTTTTTCTTTTTTTTGCTTTCTTATTTTTGGAATGATCATGTATAAAGAATTGTAAGCCATAAAAAATTAATTTTTACATTGGTAATTTGAGGACTGTCGTGGCGCAGACGCTCAACGTCTGCCTGTAAACGTGAGGGTTTTATGGGTTGATTCCCACTCGGTGAAGATAGATTTTTCTATTTCCGTTTTCTTCCTCTGGTAACTAGGAAAACCCACGGAGTTCTCAACACGCAATGCCTCGAAAAATACGGAAAGCAAGGAAAGGAATGACTTAACTCTAGGTTTCTAAAGTTCCTGCGGTTCTCTCTCCCTACCTTGCCAAGTGCAGGATAAAAAGTGAAGCCAATAAAAAAAAATAAAATACAGGTATTGGAGAACGGATATTCTTTGCATAAATTTTCTTGTTGGGGAAGAAGAAGAATGAATAAAAAACATTCAATCGCTTCTCAATTATTGTCTTATTATTGAATACAATTAATTCGTAATCACGAAGTGGAAAATAACCACATGGATAATTTGATACGTCTCTTGGTAAAGTACTCTGATATAATCAGAAATGACACGCTTATTATGAAGAAGAGTGTCAACTTAGAAGTAGTATATAGTTTCAAGATAAAAGAAAGTGTTAATGGAGGTGTCGGTACAGTTTGCTATTATATATCAAAATGAGAAATACTGTAAAGTACTCGTAAGCTCTCCCGCTTTAAAAAATGAATTATATAACCCTTTTAAATAAAACAATTTAAAAGGATTTTCCGCGTATATTGATTTTTTGTTTAAAACCGACGTTTCGAACACTTTTCGGGAGTCCGTGGTTACACCGTGGGTAGACTGAGGTGGCATTCGTCTGTCATTTGATATAATGATTATATCAAACTACCGCCAACGGTTCCTGAGTTGCCTCGCGTATGCCCCGGATTCCGCAGAAAAGCTGACTATATCCTGCCCTCTGGCGCAGCGTGTTTGGGATTTTAAAAGTTTAAAGTGGATCCCAAGTAGTAGAAGCTTCAACCGTCTTCTGTTTTGAAAATTTGAATTTTTTTATTTCAATAGCCTGGCAGATCATTCTAGGAATATATTTATTTTCTCTAGCGAGCTCAACAGATTTTGAGGATACCTCACAATGGGTGAAACACTTAGGCATATTTGATCTATGCCAATCTACACGTAAATGACGACATTTTTCACTTTCCAAATTAAAAGAAATACTTTGCGAGTTAAGGAACTTCTTCGCCACAAATTCTCCAAGGTTTGACGAAGCAGTCTGTCTAGAAATTTGGAGAAAATGCTGTACTTATCTCAACTCTTCAGAGACATTATAACCCATAATCAGCCTTTAGTTAACTATCACGATGGCATATATTCCATAACGCTTTACGGCTTAATCGGGATCAATGGAGCGGATACGTCGATAACTATTGAATGCCATGACTGTGTGCGATTTTTGACTGGTCACGCTTATTCATCGATACTCGTTAATTACTGGCAGGAAAGTGTACATAATTATACATCTGTATTAAAATTTATGTATATTATATTACAAATTGAATTTATGTCTTAACTTGCTATTTCCATAGATCTGATGGTGGCCAAATATTGCTATTTAATAATGCCAATTTTACAATTATATGTTTTTTAGGGATCCGTACCTTAAAACAAAAAATCTGCACCAAGAATCCTTCGTAACAGTCCATCTGCATGTCTGATTGTCTAACAAGATTATTTTCTCAAAATCCCATAGAAAAATGAAGGTAAAATTAACATCAAATATCCAAATACATGACCTCTTGAGGCTTTATGTGCCTTGATTAAAGTCAATTTATGCCTCATTCTTTTTTTATACCCGCTTTATCCCGCCACATGGCAGGGTAGGCAGAGGGAACTGCAGGAATCGTGGAACCTAGTGTTAAGGAAGCCGTTGCTTAGTTCCTGCTTTTTTCCGTCCCCGCTTTCCGCCTTTTTCGATACATGCGTGTTGAGTGGTGGATGTCTCAACGCCTCGCTTTGATTAGTTTCCAGAGCGAAGAAAATGGAAATAGAAAAATCCATCTTCCCCGACTGGAGATCGAACCCAGAAACCGTCACGATACAAGCAGACGTTGCGCCTCTGCGCCATTTAATTTCTGATTATTTTTGATATGATTATTAATTATTCTTTCCCATGAATCGTCGTGTCAAAACCTACAGAGTAGTTCCCGTTGAATTTTAGTAACCAAAGAGAAATTTGTGAAAATTGAAAATTTATATCCATATCCCAGGAAAAAGCTATTACAGATGTATACTTTAGCTGATCTCATACGATATGAGTGAATGTGACCACAAGTTTTCAATTTGTCAACTCATATTACTTAATGTATTGATTGACATATATTTATGAAGTTTAAAGTGAAGTGATATGTTACAGTATATATAAAGAAGAAGGCGCGTTCGCCACATATTGCCTGAAATTCTGCTTGAAATGGAGAACACTGTAACTACTTGCCTAATCAATAATACAATCTCAACAAAATCACTGCATAAAATTAGCACAATAATTGCCATTAAAAGATTAAAGAAAGATAATATAAAATAAATAAATAACTATTTCCAGATTTGAATCTGCACCTCTTGCAATCTACAATCTAAACATATAAGCTAAACTAAGCCATATGCCATCATTAGCTACGCCACCATAATTACTCAACCTCAACTCAAATACATTAAAAGTAATATTTGACTTTGAAATATATTTTGTGGACCGTCGTCGTGGTACAAAGGCAGCGTATGGGTTCGATTCTCACTCGGGGATTTTCTTCACTTTAGTAACTAGGCAAAGCGCGGCATTGAGCTCCGTCACTCTACTAGTAATGCCTCGAAAAAGACGGAAAGGCAGGTGAACGTAGTGTCTTAACACTTGGTTCGATTCTCTCTTGCCACGATGAACCGTGAAAACTAACGCGATAAAGCGTGAAAACTATATTCAATAATAGTAAATATATCGAACACGTATATACCTAACTGTATCTCCCTCTGAGTCGATCAAATAATATCTTCATTTCGCACATGTAATTAATTATCATCGCGTGTGGTTTGGTCCAGAGGAACCGATACTTGATACTACTTATACCTCATTTATTTATCTTTATAAATTAACCTCTATATAGGTAATTAGAAATGAGTGAAGTTATATACTTATTATTACGAATATATGTTTCTATTCCATGTGCTTATAAGGGATGTTGATCTAATTATTTTTCAAGCAAGATATTTTGTTTATAAGATACTTAGGTTAGGTTTTAAGATACTATATTTTAGCTTCACCCTGTATCCCGCTCGTAGTAGGGTAGGTAAGAGTAAGCGCAGGAATCGTGGAAAACCTAGTGTTAGGACACTCCGTTTACCCGCGCTTCTGCCTTATCACGGCATTGCGTGTTGTGTGGCGGAACTCAACACCGCGCTTCGCCTAGTTGCCACAGCGAAGTGAAAAATGGAAATGAAAGGAAGATCCCCGAGTGGAAATCGAACCCACAAATCATAACGTTAATAATTTTCTGATATTTATCTAACTATTTTTTAATATCATAATCTGAAATTGGTTTGATTGAATGCGGCTGTCTCAAAACTATTAGTTCTAAATGAAATTAGATTTGTGTTGGCCATTCTCTCCGTTAAGGTAGGCCTGTAGGCTATAAACTATATTACATTACGAAATCGTTCCAACGTTACTTACTTTCAATTTTATGTGACGTTAGCTCTGGTTTCCGTTCGGACGCAAGTGACTAGTTAAACTTAAAATTAATACATATAATGACATGTTTTATTACCACAGTTATTATACAGCGTTGAGTTCTATCACTCAACACGGGAAAACTCAAATACGGGATAAAAGCGAAAAACTTTTGTATACATAATTTAAATTAACAATTAAAATGATCAAAAAGCTTATTAGAAAACGGATATAAATTATAATTTAATTGAAAATCGAACCTACAACTCCTCACCTACCGTAATCTCTAGTCACTACACGTCATTCGTGATTTACGTATATCAATTGAAATATATATATAAATTACTTTTATAAGCGAATCCTCTGAAAGGCAGAGAAGAAGGTGTGTTCTCGAAGTAGGCTTTATCCCTCACATAATAAGAACGAAGGAAGTAATACTGGAACCGATCTTGCCTTCAATGGTTATTGGTATTGGAGGGTCACGGTATAAGTTACTTTTATGTACGGAGCACGCGACGTGTAGTTTGCTCGGAAAGCTAGAAAATTCTATCTCACAAATACATGCGATGCTGCGAGTGTAAGGATTGACCTAATAGATTTTTTTAGATTCAAAGTAGGCAAGACGATAACCTGAATATCGTTGTTCGATCCTACAAGCCTTTATATTAAGTCATTACACGAGTACAATAACTTTTTTATCTTCATCCTTTATCCGCATATAGCAGGATAGGCGGAGGGATACGCAGGACCATGGGAAACTAGTATTAAGACACTACGTTGTTTGCTTTTCGTTTTCTGGGAGGTTACGTGTATAGTGACGTAATTCAACGCCGGTTTTTCCCTCACTTAGTTAGTTTAGCTTAGTAATAAGAAATATCTTCGTTACCTAATTCTTACTTTAGTCTTAAACGTCACATTCAAAGCTCAACTTAATAAAGTATAAAACAGAGTGATTACACAAAGTTGTCTCTCTTAAGCTAGCAAATGCAAAAACTGGGCTGATAGAGAAATAAAAAATAAATACATATACGGAGTGTCTTGACACTAGGTCTCTATGATTCCTGCGGTTCTCTCTGTCTACTTTCTATGTACTAGTAAACTTTTAATTTTTTAACTTCACGTTAAAAAAATACCTATACTGAAGCATTGTAATGAATTACAAGATTTGACCCAATTTAATTTTTATAATAATATTACACAGAATCGATTTCTACTAAGCTGATGGAACTAATGAGGCGTGATGAGTACGTAGGGGATTTTTACAACATTGTAGATAAGCCAGTACTTTTTAGTGAATAATTTAATTAATTGTAATATTTTAAAGCGATTTAGTCATTTACAATTTTATTCTTACCTGAACACTAATTGAAAAATTTTACTTGGTCTTAATTAGACTTTTAAGCGAGAATTGGTAAAAAAATTGGGAACTGACTTCATAATTTCATAATTTTTAAAATTATGTATCATTTATATATCTACAGTCAAGATATTTATACTCGTACATAAATTAAACCGTAGCAAGACTGTTAAGTAGTAGAATACATACATGCATAGTACGTATATGGCTTCACGCTTTAACCCTAGTGGCGTAGTGACAAAGAACGGAGCGCTAAACGTTGCGGTCCCTGCACACCTCTTTCGCCTCGTCTTCTGTCATCAACCTCTTCATACATGTTCTCATGCTCTTTACGTAACCTTCCTCTAATATTAATGATACTGTGTTTTCGAAAGTCAACCTAGGTGTCAACCTCTGACCTTTGTTATCATTAGGTTTTGTATATATCTTTTTACTATTCTTTCGTCACTTACTCTCTTGAAGTATCCAAACGTTTTAAACATGTCATATTTCATTCTCACTGTAACACCCTCGCTGGTGCCTACCATCCTGTGCATTTCTTCGTTGCATATTCGGTCAGCTAAGCGACTCTGCATATCCTTTGAAAAGATTTCCACAGCATTCATCTTTCTTTCGTTCTTCTTGTAATACCCGATTTACTGTCGTATAACAGCGGAACTGCATTGTACAGAGGCAACTTAGTGTTTCATTTTCTAATTTTCTTTCGTTCCCAGTTTATACTTTCGAGAAATTGCTTGCTATGTGACGAAACTTATCACCGCGCATTATCTTATCACTAAATTGAGAAAATTAAAAATAATTTATTCTCCCTGCCGAAAATGCCATTTAAAAAATCTTTATTGCACGATTTATTGGAGTTTGCTAAATATAATAAACGTCAGTGTTGTTCCCGAGCTACAAAAGGCCAGTTTAAGGCATATAAAACAGGCTTTTCCAAAAAATAGTACCCTATTTTTTTTCAATAATTCCAAATATAAAAACGGCTCCGCCGTCCAAACGGCTTCGATCGATACGGACAATTTGGCTTTGGTCCTAAATGTTCAGTGTATGGAAAACCAAGCCGATAGTACTGTTGAGATGACAATCAGGAACGATTCTAAAAACTTATCCTTATTAGATTGCAATGTGTTTCACAATTGGTCATAATAAAAACAAAAACGATTATTTTTAAATCGGGAAATTTTATACGAGGAAAGAAGAGATTAAGAAGGCTTGATTATTATTAAAAAAAAAAAAATAAGAGGAGAAGAAAGGAAGAAATTATGTTGAAAAAAGTAAATAAAAATTAAAAAATTTTTTTTCTACCAATTCTTAATCATGTCATTACGCTGAGGAAAAAAGGATGGAAGACGATATTTCCCTTGACAAAAACGGTCATATATGAAACACATAGTATGGAGGGGAAAATTTTTCTGAAACTTTAAGTTCCAAAAATAATTTTAACAATCAAAAATTATTTTTTATATTGGGTTATATTTTTGTAATTTTAATAAAGAAAACCAAGGAAAAAAACAAAAATAAAAATCTAATTTCAAATAAATTTCCAATAAAAAAAAAAAAACAAAAAAATCCTCACATTTCAGTGTTGACAATATTAGGGGGAAAATGTTCGAAAAAAATGTAGTTTAAAAAAAAAGTACAAAAATTTGTTAAAAGTGTTCTACAAGGTTTATATTGAAAAAAAACAACAAACGGTTTAAAAACACAAAAAAAAAAAATATGGGCTTTTTTGGGCATTAGAGTGTTTTGCCAAATTTCTCGTTAAACATGAAAAAAATATGGCCAAGAACTTCCTTTATTAAAAAAAAACTTTTTGTGCCGAATTTTCCAACTTGGTCTTTACTTAAAACTTTTAAATTGAAAATCTTATTGTTGGGACTTTTGCAGTGGCCATAATAATAGTATTTTGTTTGTATTTTTTATAAACAATAATTTCATGTAGTTAAAAATAAAAATTAAAAATAAAAATTTGATTAAAAAACTACACTTTACTAGGGATCAATTTTAACTTATTTCTCAATTTAATAAGGTATTAACCGGGGAGCCCTCTAAACGGTTATTTTAAGCGGCAAAATGCCAAGAGAGCCAGGTCCGAGGCATTTCGCCGAAAAATTCGGTGAAGAAAAAACTCTGTGGGGAAAAAAAACCCGTTCTGGACAAAAAAGTCGTTTTCTAGGGCTCTCTAAGGCCAAAACACTTGGCCAAAAACTTTCAGCCGGGCCTCGTTTCCACCGTTTTACGCACAGAGGGGAAATGGACATTCTCGTCCATAAGGCCAAAAAGGAAGGAAAGGCCTCTAACAAAGAAAAAGGGGGAAAAAAATCTTTACATCTACAACTTTAGATCTGTGGGACCAAGGCAAAGGGGGGGGGACATGCCTCCAATCCCTAGAGGTCTTGATTCTCAAATTGATTGGACATTAAAGTTTCAGTCAAACAAAAAAAGTGTTCGGGGCGAGCTCTTTTCTCTTCTTGGGGACACATCCAACAAGGGTCGAGTGGGGAACCCTGATGGCTTTTTATCGGTTTTAGTGCTTCGTTTTCTTGCGCCTCTTGAATTGGACAACAGCTACTAAAAAACGCGTTCTATTTAGGGCTTTCCTATTCAATCGCCGCGTAGTCCCGGAAACACCTGGTTTTTTCTGGAAGAGCGATCCCGGGAAGGAAAAAGGTTTTAACCAGCTGATTCAGGCCAAAAAAAACTATAGGCCTATCGCTATTCCACCCTCCCTGGGCCTCTCCCAAAAATTATGATAAAAAAAAAAAACAAAAAAACAGGCCAGGCTTTTTTTTTTGGTTTCATCTAGAGGCATTCAACCAGTTGATTCAAACGAACCGTACTCATTCGTTGGGGCCCTGCAAGGGCCTGTTGAAAACAAACAAAAGGGCTGAAAAGGACGACCAATTAGTCTGAAAAAACATGGCGAAAAAAAAGCCTTTGGAATCGTTGATATGGCAGTTTTAGGGAGCACCTTTCCTTTAGAAAAAAAAAAAAGAAAAAACTGCCAAGCCGTAGTGTGGCCTTTCCAGTTAAATTTGTGAAAAAAGGTGGGTTCGTAGCTTTCTTACCGGGCGTAGCATTAACGTCGCTGTCCCCGCTACGGTTTTTGCTCTGATTATTTTCCCGTAACTGCTGGCGTCCCTTAAGGCTGTGTGCTGTCCCCCACGCTTTTCCTTCTGCATATCAATGGCATGTTAGGACATTCTAACATTCATTGCTATGCGGATGATAGTACTCTGGACGCCATATATTTCGGCCGTGCAGGTCTTTCTCGGGAAAACGTTGACGATTGCCGAATAAAACTTGTGTCTTCTATTAAGACCTCCCTCAGTAACGTCTGATGTGGAGTGAAAGGAATCGTGTTGAATTTAACCCCCCAGAAGACTCGAGTTTGCGCGTTAACTACTAAAAAAAACCCTTTGGCGTGTCACCAGTTTTTGAGAACACTTCTCTTAAAACCTCGCCTATTATCAGTTTATTGGGGCTCAGCGTTATGAAGAACTGTCATATCGTGATCATTTGAATAGCAAGGCCAAGTGGCCGCGAAGAAACCTAGGTGTCATCGGAAGAGCGAGACAGTATTTCACGCCTGCACCCGATTGGGCTCTGTATAGAGCCCAGGTTCGCCTCAATGGAGTATTTCACGCCTGCACACCGATTGGCTCTGTATAGAGCCCAGGTTCGACCTCACATGGAGTATTGTTCGCATCTCTGGTCTGGGGCACCCCAGTATCACTTGAAACCATTTGATCGCATACGGTGCAGAGCCGTTCGTATCGTTAGGGACCCAATTATCTGTGAAAGGCTAGACACTTTGGCACTGCGTAGAGATGTTTCCTCGCTGTGCGTTCTCCACGGCTTATACCATGGAGAGTTTCTGGAGAACTGTTTGATCTGGTGCCTGCCGCTGAATTCCTTTAACCGCACAGTACGACATAAATTAAGTATCATTCTCACCATCTGGACACGTGGAACTCTACTACTGTGCAGTTCGTAGGAACTTTCTTCCACGTACCACACTACTGTGGAATAGCCTACCTGCGGCAGTGTTTTCCAGATCGATACGACTTGGGTACGTTCAAAAAGCGCGTCTACACCCCATTCTTAAAGGCCGGCAACGCCGTGTAACATCTCTGCTGTTACACAGGCCGTGGGCGTCGGTGACCACTTACCATCAGGTGACCCGACCACTCGTTTGCCTTGTGCTTCCCATAAAAAAATATATATTTCTCAATATTTTTCTATAGTAAAGTGTAGGTTGAATTATGTCTATACACTACTTAAAAAGGGCCCCTTCTTTGTATATTTAAATTCATTTATTAATTCAAAGCTTAAAAATAATATCTGTTAGCTTTTTAGTTAATTTTTCTACATTTTTTTTAGATTATCTTCTTTCTTTATTTTTTTATATTTCACACATTCAGTAGTAATAGTAATATTTCACATTCATATGCGTTCATTTCTTCACATGCATGTTCATATAAACGTAACATTTCAAAATCGGTCAAAATCACTTTGAAAGCTTTCCTTACATACATACTAAACTAACAAGCGTACTAAAAGCTATTCTATATTCTGTTACTCTTGCTAAACCTAATGGAGCTTTTCTCTTAAATAACGAAAGAAAGAAACTTACTCGAATATCCTACTATGATATATCGTAATTCTAGACTTCCACGTTCAACAGGCTGACACATTGACTTCGTACGGCGAATTACAAATACAAAAATATACTATATTTTTGATAGTATATCGAAAACGGATTTCCAGAAATAATTATTATCGTTTTAGGTAGTTGAAATGATAAATTAATAATGTTTTTTTAATTATAATTACAAAATATGTGACACTATCGGGTGTAGACCCTGAACAAATAATACAACGCTGATACGGCAATTCTCGAAAAATAGAGAATATAATTGGTTCATTAATTTATGCTGACATATTATTATATAAGAAGATGTTAAGATATACTGAAGTTCATATAGAAATATGATTTTGTAGATTTAATATGAAATTTCTCTTATAATATATATTATTATATAAAAGAGAACGATGTAAGCTACTCCGTAAAAATTGATAAGTTTATAATTATTCCGATCTGTAATAATATCTACGATTTCTGTTATTTTTACTACTTTTAAGCCAAAAGTGATGGTTTAAATGGCACCTTACAAACTCATATTTCGAACTTTAATAGTCTGTGATCACTGTCGATCACTAGACTTACACCGAACCAATACATACGTAATTAGTCGCGGCATGGAGCTGATCAACACGCAATGCCTTAAAACTGGGTGAAAAGTGAAAAAAGATATTTACTCTTAAGACTCTCTCTTTTTACCTCCTTATACACAGGAAATAGCTAGAACTATATAATTATTTATTTTTTTATATCATTATTTATTTTAATTATACATTCTGTTTGTACTTTTTAAATAAATATATTAAATCTAATCGTTCTCTTACAGAGTACAATTCTTTCTAACAATTCAACCAAAAGACCAAAATAAACTTTTGTCTCCGGCTATGCCTTAATGAAGCTAATCAAATAAACAGATTCTATTTCAACAACGTCGTACGTTTATATTAGCTTACAGTTGTAGATAAATAATTTTATTTTCGCCTTTTTTGGCATCATCCATAGGCATATAATAGGAAAGAGTATGAAGCAAACACAAGCATTGAGATACTGTGTTATCCAAATTAGCTGAAAAAGGCAGTGGTGTTACGTTTTTTAACTTTACGCAGAGAAAAAAAGACCCCATATCGACGGTATCTACATATCTTATTACCTATCTATCTTAGAACTAGTGTTAAAACTCTCCGTTTCCCGCATTCATCCTTTTAAAGCATAAAATGTAAATGATAAATCCATCTTCTCGAGTGGCAATCGAACCCGCAAACCATCTCGTTTAAGCCTCTACGCTACATGGTTCTCGGATGTAACTTTGTAAAGGTTTTATTTGTGATGTGTCTATAAAATTTTAATTCTTTATCGACTATAAATAAAACATAACTAAAGTAAAATTTTGACTTCAGGGTTTTTTATATATTGTTTTTGTATAATAGTGTGGCAAAAATTGAAAACTGAATACTTGCTTAATATGAGTACATCGATTTGAGTGTCTTTTTTGTTTTTCAAAGTATAATATATCTGGATCAATTAAATAAATCATTTTCTATATGTCATAAATAAAGGAAAGAATTTAGTTCATTTCCTGTAAAATTCGAGATGTTCTTGTCAAGTTACGGAACTCAACGCTGCATTTTATGTTGCCAGTATAAAAGTTCAAAAGCTCTTTTTCCCTCATAGCAATAAGGAGACAAATCAAGCTTACAGTTCGAGCTTTTAGTACAATTTCATAATAAATTTAATAATTGATTTAACGCAATATTTCTTCCTCTGTAATATTCTCTGCGGGCCCTTATCCTGATCGAGGGCCATTAATTAATTTTTTTTTTTTTTTTTTTTTTTTTTTTTTTTTTTTTAGCTTCACGCTTTTATCCCGCACATGGCAGGGGTAGGCAGAGGGAACTGCAGGGACCATACGAACCTAGTGTTAAGACACTCCGTTACTTAGTCCCTGCTTACTTCGTCCCCGCTTTCCGCCGTTTTCGAAGCATTGCGTGTTGAGTGGCGGAACTCAACGCCGCGCTTTGCCTTAGTTGCCAGAGCGCAGAAAATGGAAATAGAAAAAATCCATCTTCTCCGACTGGGGATCGAACCCAGAAACCGTCGCGTTCGTCGCGTTACAGGCAGACGTTGTGCCTCTGCGCCACGACGGTCACTTAATTAATGAACAATATTATATATTGTCTTAATATATCTCTATTAACTTAATTATTATTTACTTACACTGCCTTTTAGGCTTATTTCAAGACTATATAGACGAAAAAGTCAGTCAGTTCAGTTCTTTAGTTATGGTGATTCAAGAGTGAGTGAATTGTAGTACAGAAAGAAAGAATTGGCCAGGGTGCGAGTCGAGCTTACGCACCAAGTGTTCCGTACTAATTTTATAATTGTATATCACAATAAAAATGACTTTTAAATTTTTGGTCATAGGCATTCGATTTGTATGAAATGTATTTTGATAGTACAGTTTTTTTACAGAAATTCTAATTTTATCAAGTTGCATAGTTGGAGTAAAGTATCGTAAAGTTTTCATTACACGGCGAATTTCATATAAAATGTGAGGGAACTAAGCGAAAACGCTTTTGAATATTATTGCTTTGAAAGTTTGATTTTGCTTTGCTCCAAGTACCATAGACCTGGATATTTCGTATTAATTTTAATTTGATACCGGACAGTCAGACGGAACAGACAGACACACAAACCAAAATAATAAATAAGTGATCTATAGGATTCTCTAGGCTTAATCATTTTTTCTTGTAAGGATTGGACCCTAAATGTCCAACATTTATGGTTATGTCTAGGAAATGTAGGATGAATAATGTAGGTAATAGCCTAATAACGAACGATTAATTATAAAAAATAATGATTTGGACCAGCTAGATTGTTTTTCATTTCTCGTCTTCTTCACCTATTCAAAAACTTATAAAAAAAGAACAATTGATTAAAAAATTACATCAGATATATTATTTAATTAACCCACACATATATTTGTTTCATAGTCATCACAATCACATAAATAAAGTAAACAGCGTTGTTGAGCATCGGTTCATTACGCGGAAGCAAACAAGTGCTTGTAATGTCGATTTCATACTAGTTGATGTCCGCAGCTTTGTCCGAATGGACACTATGACTCTTTCGTTTAGATATATGTATAAGTATTATAGACCTATGTTTCACATTTAAAGTTTATCTACATATATGCATTGATATTTATATGATAAATTTTTTTAATGGACGTGAAAATCCTTCACGTAGCTTAAAATATGTGAACTTCGAAACACTTATAAACTTTCAGCTTTTCAGCTGGTAGTAACTGCTGTCTTACCACATTGTAATACATTACAATGTGGTAGAGTATTTTGTGTCTGAGGACCGTCGTGGCGCAGAGGCGCAACGTGTGCCTGTACGCGACGGTTTCTGAGTTCGAATCCCCAGTCGGAGAAGATGGATTTTTCTATTTCCATTTTCTTCGCTCTGGCAACTAGGCAAAGCGCGGCGTTGAGTTACGCCACTCAACACGCAATGCCTCGAAAAAGACGGAAAGCGGGGGACGGAAAAAAAGCAGGAATTAAGCAACGGAGTGTCTTAACACTAGGTTCGTATGGTTTCTGCAGTTCCCTCTGCCTACCCTGCCATGTGCGGGATAAAGCGTGACTAAAAAAAAAGAAAGAAAATGTGGTAGACAGCAGTTACTACAGTTAGCTACAGGTAAATAACTTTAACCATAGCTTATCTGCTAGATGTTTATCACTGAGACGTGCGAAAACAAAATGTGTTGTTTATCTGACAAAGAACATTGTTCCTATCTGGGACTTTATCACCAGGGGGTGAAATTAGCCCTTAGTGTTTTTTCTTTTTTTTATTGTAGCCATTTTTTGTAGCTGATAAGTGCTTCTGCGCATACCGGTACTACCCCTAACTGAAATAAGAACTCACTTTCGTCTTATACAGATTAATATATGCCTAACGCGCTGCGACAGCATAGTAACTTCCTTCAATATTTTTATTTCATATATAGGGTTTTCCAATAGGAACTTGCTTGAACTTTGACGGCTGTCAAATACAGTGTGTTATATTCATTCCGTCCTCCCAAACCACCATGGCAGGTAACAGTTTCGAGCAGCACGTGCAAATCATAAAATTGTTTTATGAAAATGAGTCTTCAGTTCGAGCAACGTTCCGCGCACTTCGCCCGTTTCACGGTCGCGATGATCGTCCTGCCGAGTCGACTATCCGTCGATTGGTGGACAAATTCGAATCAACCGGGTCAGTTAACAATCAGCCGGTTCCCGTGCGTCAACGTAACGCGAGATCTGCCGAGAATATCGCCGCTGTGCGCGACAGTGTCCTCGAAAACCCGCGGCAGTCAATTCCGTGTCGCGCACAGGAACTCGGCCTTTCGCAGACGACAAGTTGGCGAATTTTGCGTTGTGACTTGAGCCTGCACCCGTACAAGATCCAGCTGACACAAAAGCTCAAGGTTAATGACCATAGACAGCGCTGTGTGTTCGCTGACTGGGCATTAGAGCAGTTGGAAGTTGAAGCCGATTTTGGCAAAAAAATCATCTTCAGCGACGAGGCGCATTTTTGGATGAATGGCTATGTCAAATACGGCAATTTTGCTTGGTCTCGACCAATCCACACGAGGTTCACCCGCAGAAAGTGACTGTTTGGTGCGGATTTGGGCCGGAGGCGTGATTGGTCCGTAATTTTTCGAAAACGATAATGGTGTGGCCGTCACCGTCAATGGTGAGCGATACCGGTCGATGATAACCAACTTCTTTTGGTCTGAAATCGAGAATATGGATCTTGACAACATGTGGTTTCAACAGGACGGCGCTACGTGCCACACAGCACACGCTACGATGGAAGTTCTGCACGATCAAGCGCCCTTAATGGAAAACCCCTTAGTAGAAAATACAGAGAAACGTTAAGACACTCTCAGCTTTCCACTTTACTGTTAACTTTCGATACATTACGAGCAAAGAATTGCATTATTTCTATATATTAAATTGTAACTTAAATTTATTTTGTTATAGAATTCGAATGTTTGTCAACAGATAGTAGTTAAGCTTTCCGAGCTTTGTCTAATTTTAAACAAAACATTTGTCTTTGTTTGCTTATGTCGCTGTTGCAGCTTTGAATACTATGAAGTAATTAAATATACATAAATTATAGTTACTGTTATTTTACTATTGCTTTTCACTATCTATAGTTTCTTTAAGTAAACGCTCCACGTTGTGTTACCAAAATGGTTAAATTAATAATATATGTATATAAAAGCAATTGCATGCAAGATTGATTGCACTGAGCCTTCTCAGTATATTGGCAAATTAATGTTAGGATCACATTATATACATATATATATATATATATATATATATATATATATATATATATATATATATATATATATATATATATATATATATATATATATATATATATATATATATATATATATATATATATATATATATATATAATATATATATATATATATATATATATATATATATATATATATATATATATAAGCAAATAAAAAATGTGTTTATGAATGTGTACAAATATGACTTTTTCAGCAATTTATTCAAAGTAATCTTAAGCGCGTGTAAAATCTTAGATCATACGTGACTGACAGCCATATTGCTTTTAAAAAAGGATGAACGACGTGCCACGATATCTTATTGCCTTTTACTTAAAATACTTGGATTTTACGTTGGAGTTTTTAATAGCAACTTGCTGGACCTATTTTATCCTGCTCACAGCAGGGTAGGCAGATGAAATCGCAGAAACCGTGAGTGTTAAGACACTCTGTTACCTGCTTTCCGTTTTTCCGAGGCATTGCATTTTAAGTGGTGGAGTGGTAAATAATCGAAAGACCACCCGTTAAAAGATTATCGTGGTACGAAGGGACAACGTCTAAATAATTTCCTTTTCTTCGCTATTACAACAAAGCAAGAAAACGTCGATATATTGTTTATTAATATGTCCCCTAATAAGGATTGGAACCCGTACCTTCGCTTTAATAGTGATACGCTGTACCCAAGCTCTATGGCGCTGATTATTATAGACATTTTTATAATAAATATATTATTTGGGTAATCAAAACAATAATATAGTTTACAATTGTTTAATTGTGGCTTCAACAATCTCCTTCATTAGCCCATCAGTGCCAAAGCGATATGTTATTCTAATTTACATATATATGTTATATATACACTATAGGGTACATACCACAATCCGATAGTACGGTGTTTACGTCACGTATATATGTATTTATATGTATATAGTATATAGTGAACCACGCCCTGCTACCAGAAAATGTATATTGAATAGTGGAGGGTAGGGTGTGCCGCATTTGTGGAAGCGTGCTGAGGGGGAGGTTATTTATTAATTATTTACCTTATAGTCGGTCTTAGGATAATAGAAATTGTACAGTACCTTATCTTCATAATTCACAACACAAACACTGATTGTTCACGGCCGCCATGGAATGTTTCACTTGAGTCTTCTTCACTAGGGGTTACTTGCACTATTATCTTTTGTAGGTTTGTCTTTGTCAGGTTCAATATCAAGAGGGAATACACAAAAGGGAAATCAAATAAGGCTGAGGGAAAATCACACCGCTAATTAATATATCGATTCAGGAAGGACGTGCGCTCGCGTCGGCCGTCTCACGTGCCCCTTTTACTACAACTCGACAACTACTACTAACTACTGGGCGACTACTGTACTGACCGCTCGCGCGGGGAGTTGGCACAAGACTCTAAACTAGTCGGGGTTGCCATATATGAACAAACATAGCCCCCGCCCTAAACATCTAATGTTTACGAGAAAATGGGAGTAGCTAACTAATAGGTAGACGAACTAATTTGGTTAAGGCTCTCTTTAGGATACCTGTCGATGTCTTAACATCGACCACACGCACAACGCTATCTTTACCAGGATAAATTTGGGAAATGCGACCACGTCACCACTGTAAAGGGGGTAAATTATCATCTTTTATGAGGACTAGCTCGCCTACTGTTGGAGGATTCACTGGATCAGTCCACTTCTGCCTAGTCTGCAGAGTGTATGTAGGTACTCTAACTGCCACCGCGACCAAAAATGTTGAGTTATCTGTTGCACTACTTGAAAACGGGTTAAACGATTAATTTTTACATTGTTATAGGGATACTCCGGCAAAGCACTAAGAGGTTGGCCAATCAAAAAATGACCAGGCGTCAAAACTTCTAGATCGTTAGGGTCATTAGATAAGGGACATAACGGCCGGGAATTTAATACCGCTTCAATTTTAGCAAAAATTGTAGTTAATTCCTCGAATGTTAAAGGCGTTTCGCCAATCACTCTTTTAAGGTGGGTTTTCGCAGATTTAACGGCTGCTTCGAACAATCCTCCCCAATGAGGGCAGGCAGGTGGGTCAAATAACCAATTTATACCCTTTTTAGCGAGGGTATCACTAATATCAAGTTTATTTTTAACTAAAAAATCATAAACATCGCTTAAATAGTTCGAAGCTCCTATATAATTTCTACCGCAATCTGATCTTACTAAACTAGGGAGACCGCGACGGGAAACAAAACGAGAGAATGCAGCGATAAAGGCTTCGGTTGATAATTCTGAAACTACTTCAAGGTGGACTGCCTTTGTAGAAAGACACACGAAAACACAAAGGTAACTCTTTACTAATCTTTTATTTCTAAACACCTGGGTTTAGGTCAGGAATGGGCCGGCAAAATCTGTTCCAACACCATCAAAGGCACGGGTAGGAGTAACACGATCTCTAGGGAGTTCACCCATAGGAGGTTGAGATGTGGCAGTTTTAAGGCGATAACAAGGGAGGCACTTAAAAATTACATTCTGGATAGCTCTGCGAGCAGACAATATCCAGAACTCACGGGATAATAAAGCTTGAAGAGCATTGGCTCCAGCATGACAATTTTCTACGTGGTAATGGGATATCAATAAGGTAACAAAATGACACCTTTTAGGAAGGAGTATAGGATGACGAGCATCGTAAGGAAGATTAGAGTTTCGTAAACGACCACCGACTCTGATGATTTCTTCCTTGTCAAGAAAGAGTGAGAGTCGTCTTAGGGAAGACCGCAAGGAAACGCCACGTTTTAACAAACTCAGCTCATCAGAAAAACAATAAGACTGTACTATTTTTACTAAATACACGAGTGCATGCTTTCTTTCTTGGGTAGATAAAGATACAGATAGCTCAACGGGTAAGTTTCGGGTTTTATTTACAAATCTCAACATATAACAGGTCACGCCAATTAATTTTGTAAAGGAACTAAAACGTTCAAGTAAGAATAATGGATCAGGTGCAGGTAAGGAAGTAGTGGTTAACAAACAACGAAGTCCGGGAAGATTAGGATCAGAATCAGTATTAGACTCTGCAACGGGCCACTGGGTGTGAGGAAGTAATAACCAGGTACAGGACCACCATAAATAATTTTTAAGTAAGGTTGATGCTGTTAATCCACGGGATGCACAATCGCTCGGATTCACATTACCAGGAATATGCCGCCACTCTGATTGAACTTCTGAGCAGGATATCTGGGAAACTCGATTGGCTTCAAAGGTTTGTAAGTTATGAGGAGGGGTCTTAAGCCAGGCCAACACAATTTTACTATCGGTCCAGGTAGTGATGGAGTCTAACTGGATTGACTTTCGTAATTCAGGGACAACATGATTAATTAATTTAGTAAGCAGGGTAGCACCAAGTAATTCTAATTTAGGTATAGTCAATCGGGTACGTATAGGGGCAACTTTAGTTTTAGAAATTAGGAGATGAACTGAACACTGGCCTGAAGGATTTTCTGCTCTTAAAGACACTACTGCGGCAAAGGCGGATTCTGAGGCATCACAGAAACCATGTATGGAATAGGAAAAGGAACTGTCAGTAAAGACACGCCGCGGGATTGAAATATCTTTAACACACTCAAGGTTTCTAATAAAAAGGTTCCATTCTAGGGTTAGCTCAGGGGTAAGTACATCATCCCAGGAAAGGCCAGACAGCCACAATTTCTGTATAAATAATTTTGCTTTTAATACAACAGGGGATATCCAACCGCAAGGATCATAAATTCTGGCTATTAAGGACAAAACCTTGCGCTTTGTGACTGTCTCAGTAGGTTGAAATGAAAAACGGTAAGTAAATGCATCACTGGTGGGGTTATAAAGGACACCGAGGACTGCAAATGTTTGAGGGTTATCAGGATCTTGAAAGGAGTGAGACAGCTGCAGATGATCTGAAGGTAAGTCTGCGAGAAGTTCAGGTTTGTTACTAATCCATTTCCTAAGCTCGTAACCACCACAAGTCAAAATATTCTCAAGTTCAGATTTAAGGATACGAGCATTTTCAAGGGAATCCGAACCAGTAAGACAGTCATCAACGTATACATCATTCTCTAGGACTGCAGCAGCTTTGGGGTAAGTATCACGTTCCTGCTCAGCTAACTCTAATAATGTACGCATTGCAACGTAAGGACTAGAACGCAAACCATAAGTTGTAGTATTTAGGGAATAGGTGAGTAAGGGATCAGAAGGGGATTCACGCCATAAAATAAGTTGGTATTTACGATCATCCTGATGTACCTAGGACATACGGAACATCATGCGTATGTCTGCCACAAACACAACGACATGCTTACGAAAGTTAAGGAGGATTAGACTAAGACTTTTGTAATTTAGGACCACTATGTAGGCACTCATTAAGTGAGATACCGTTAGACGAGGGACAACTACCATCAAAAACAACACGTATTTTAGATGTGTCTCCGGTCTTAAAGACACCATGGTGGGGAATAAAGTAATGTTTACTGGGTAAGGGGAAGGGATAAGCACTCATATGATTTAACTCAATATACTCACGCATAAAAGAAATATATTTATCAAGTAATTTAGGGTCCGCGTTTAAACGCTTCTCGAGGCCAAGGAAACGACGGATAGCTGTAGGTTTAGATTCTCCAAGAGTAGGTCGATCGTTCAGGAAGGGGAGTCTCACAATGAACCGACCGTCAGTGTGACGGGAGGTTGTACTTTTAAAAAATATCTCACACACGTTATCTAAGGGGTTAGCAATCATAGGTTGAGGGGTCTCTTCGACCTTCCAGAATCTCTCGATGAGACGGGATAAGGATATTCCAGTCATAGGGGGCTCCAATTCACCATAATCGGCAGCGACTGGACCAAAAACAATATAACCAAAAATTGTAGATAAAGCAGTAAGGCCGTTAAAGTTAAATATTTTATCTTGTAATAAAAGCGCGCCGAACACGTCAGCACCCAATAGTATATCTATCGGGCCAGGCTTATTATAGGTAGGGTCAGCAAGGGAAAAATCACTACTAGGAAAAAACACAGACTCAGGGAACTCAAACTCAGGATGCGTACCGGCAATCACATCTATAACCATAGCAGAGGTTGACACCTCAGGGAAGGAATTATACAAAGGTTTAAAACACAGGGAAATAGAACCACGGGAAACCACTAAAGGAATATTACCTATGCCACGTACAGGGGCACAGGAGGGGGAGATGGTCAAATTGAGGTAATTAACAACAAGATCGGTTGTAATGAGGCAACCCTGGGCACCGGTATCACATAAGGCACGCGCTTCAATAAAATAGCCACTAGCAGTTTTAACGTGTAATTTAACAGTAGGCAATAATATAAGGGAATTGGGTGAGATATTAACGCAAGGGGAAGGGGGAGTAATACAAGTATCTAGCTATGTGGGTCTATCTTCTCTATTATAGGAATTATCACGATATCTTATATTATTTTCAACCTGTCTAGGTTGGGGCGGAGCATTTTCTCTGGGGGGAGAAGCTCTCTGGGAATGTCGTTGGGGGGAGCGCTGGAGTTGCGAAGGGGAATATTTCTTATGCTGGCCCCCGCCCATATGGGGACCGCGGGTAGAAGCAGGACAGGTACGCGGATAATTGCGTTTATCAAACTTCGAATTATAATTATAATTGCGATTGGATGAGGTGGGATACATTGGGTTACGGAAATCATTAAAACATAGCATAGTATGATGGGATGAGCGACCGCAGGTTGAACATTTGTAGTCCCGCTTGCACATAAGAATTGAATGTTTGTCCAAACACCTATAACATAACCGGGAATGTTTTACAAATCCCGATCTATCTCTAGGATTCATAGCTCTAAATTTGGGGCATTCACGGAGGTAATGGGAAGAGGAAGCACACAGGTAACATTTTTTACTATTATCTATTACAGGTAACATTTTTTGTCTATTGTTTAATATAGGGGAGGGAGGAGCCGCAAAGTAAGTATGTTTAGGTACAGTACTTTTAAATTTCGTCAGGTTAGAATCTACAAGGGAGGTGTTGCCAACGTTGTCATGGTGACGACATTCGTCTTCCAAAAAAGTAGTAAGATTTTTAAAGGTAGGTAACTCATCAGCGTCACCGCCATAACAACGCTCAAAACGGGATTTCAAATCAGAGGGAAGCTTAGTCAAACATATATGTACTAACATATAAGACCATGAGGAGACGGGTAACTCTAAACGTTCTAAACAGCGATAGGCAGTTAACAAGGGGTTCAAAAAGGCCGCGCGCACACCTGTAAATTTATTCGAAATCTCCGGCAGGGTAAGTATCTGGGTTATGTAGGTATCAGCAAGAACCCGTGTATTGTGATACCGCTGTTTCAACAACTCACGAGCAACTTCATAGTTGCCTTCTTCAATTTTTAAATGTAGCAACAACCGCTTAGGTTCATCTGCTAAGGATCCAACTAAGTACTGCAATTTCATTGTGGAGGTCAAATGGTGTTGGGAATCTACTACACTGTCAAACTGGTCAATAAAACTTATCCAGGAATCAGGACGTCCATCAAACTTAGGGATAGGTAAATCAGGTAATCTATTATAAGGAGTTCGCTCAGTAATATTTCTACTACTCATTCTTACGGGTGTACTGGCCATGACAGGATCAACTACGGGAGCAGGTGGGCACAACTCTAACTGACGCACCCGGAGGTCGTCTATTTTCTTATTTACTAAACGCACTTCTTTTTTTACATAACTAATTTCTTGGTAATCGATAGCCGGGTCTAACCCACCCAGGAGCACTGAGGACGCGTTTACAAATAAATTACAATGAGAATCTAAATCCTTGAACCTAACTAATAATCTAGGTATTTCAGAAGTGCCAAGAAGTTCCGAGGTATCGGCAATCCAATCGGAAACAAAGCGTACCACACCTATATTTTTTCTATATTCTGCGCTTTCTGTATATAAGGAACATTTTACTGTTTCATCATGAGTAGCCATTTTAAATTATCAAGTAAACTAATAACTGAACTAAAATATTAAAAATTAATAAACGCGTGATAAACAATGAACCCACTACCAACGGGCGAGATCAGAAATCAAGTAAACAAATAACTCAACTAAAATATTAAAAAAAATAATAAACTCGTAATAAACAATGAACCCACTACCAACGGGCGAAATCAGAAATCAAGTAAACAAATAACTCAACTAAAATATTAAAAAAAATAATAAACTCGTAATAAACAATGAACCCACTACCAACGGGCGAAATCAGAAATCAAGTAAACAAATAACTCAACTAAAATATTAAAAAAATAATAAACTCGTAATAAACAATGAATCCACAACAACTGGCGAGATAAGAAACCAGTTACGGTCAGGGACGCGTCGAGTCGGCGATCTACTTATATCGCAATACAACAAAATAATATGATATACAATATGACTACAATTAAGGCTTAAACTTCATTTAAATAAAAATAATAAAAAAAAAGGGTAACAATAAAAGTGTAGGGATAATATTTTAAAGTAAGTTAGTTTTTTAAGGAAATTATATTAAAATATTTTAACTAACTTCAATTATAATTTAAAACGGGATAGGTAATAACGTATAGGCGTAATATTATAAAATATATGTAACCATATTATGTGTATTTATTATATTTTATATTTAATATATAAAATTATATTCAATATTTATTTATATATTTTACACATTATACATTCACCCTACACAATTATATATTCAATATTATATGTATAACAATTTCATATAATATTATTTTTTAAACAACTCGATGCGAACACGTTTTAAAAGGTTAGGAAATCAAATTATATTGTAATTATGCGTTAGGTACCAAATTAAGAGCCAAAATACCAAAACGGGAGAATAACACTGTAATCAAAGGGACTCAGGGGCATGAAACCACGCTATAATCAGGGGGACTCAGAGGGATTAAACTACGCTATGATCAAGGGGGACCCAGAGGGATTAAACCACGCTCTGCTACCAGAAAATGTATATAGTATATAGTGAACCACGCCCTGCTACCAGAAAATGTATATTGAATAGTGGAGGGTAGGGTGTGCCGCATTTGTGGAAGCGTGCTGAGGGGGAGGTTATTTATTAATTATTTACCTTATAGTCGGTCTTAGGATAATAGAAACTGTACAGTACCTTATCTTCATAATTCACAACACAAACACTGATTGTTCACGGCCGCCATGGAACGTTTCACTTGAGTCTTCTTCACTAGGGGTTACTTGCACTATTATCTTTTGTAAGTTTGTCTTTGTCAGGTTCAATATCAAGAGGGAATACACAAAAGGGAAATCAAATAAGGCTGAGGGAAAATCACACCGCTAATTAATATATCGATTCAGGAAGGACGTGCGCTCGCGTCGGCCGTCTCACGTGCCCCTTTTACTACAACTCGACAACTACTACTAACTACTGGGCGACTACTGTACTGACCGCTCGCGCGGGGAGTTGGCACAAGACTCTAAACTAGTCGGGGTTGCCATATATGAACAAACATTATACATAATATATATCATATACGGGGTGGTGTTGATTATGGGGTTAGGGCGGTGCTTGTGGGTTCTAATCCGATGGTTATGGAGCTAATTATCTTTATACAGAAGGTAGGATTTGTTAAGAAAATAATTTAAGTGATAAATAAAGGAAATATTAATTTTGTTTTTCCGCATGTGACGGAGAAATTAGAGTCAAGATTGTCCTAGGGTCTGTTAGAGAACAGACGCTACGACAATCTTGACTCTATTCTCTCCGTCACATGCGGAAAAACAAAATAAATATTTCCTTGTTGTATACATATTCCCAAACAGGAGCCACAAGGGTCACTACAATCTATATTCCATAATAAAATATTAAAATCACGTTTCCGCTATGAAAAATGTATGAAAAATAATCAATCAAAGTCTTCTTGAAATTTTATTCATCGATCTGAGACGGACGGTCGTTCAAATATAATTTTTCAATAATTTGTTATTAATAGCTTACACCGTAGGAATTAGGTCGCGGCGCATTTATTACTTGAAGTCCGGCTTGTGATATCTGTTAGATATTGGATTTAGTGCGTTTTTCTTTAAGATTCACGCTTAATCCCGTTCAAGGCAAGGTAAGCAGAAGAAAACGTAGGTTAAAAGAGAGTTAAGACACTCCGTTTTCCGATTTCCGCCTTCATTTGATGTATTGTGTGTTTTTTGGCGGAACTAAACGCGCAAGCGCGGCGTTGAGTTTCGCCAATAGACATGGTATTACTTGGTATTGCTTTCCCTATTTGAACATTAAACAAACGAAGACTTTACAGGCCTTTCCACCACAACGATTTTTTTCTCTATTTATAATAAAGTGAACGTTACGTTAAACTTAAGGTACATTAAATTTCTTAAATGTATAAAATAAGTCAGCTTTGTTCTGGTAACTAGGCAAGCATGGCGTTAGGTTCCGCAAATTAACACGCAGTTCCCTCTGCCTACCTGGTTATGAGCGGGATAAAATCTGAAGATCAAAATAACACAAGTCTCATGTAAATTAACTATTTCTACTAAATATAGCAGATAAGTTACAAATTTTATAATAACTTTTTGAAATAATTAAATAGTAAAAATGTTAATGGAAAATGGAAACTACAATTCAATATATGGAAACTCTACCATTGTTCAATGATTGACAGACTGACAACTCACATCCAAAACTGAGTGTAGAAGACACTGAAGCTTAGTTTACGCACTATAAGTTCCTTTGTTATCGTAGTGGGGATTACTTAGAGACCTATTTTTGGAACTTCGTACTGAAACAGGGAAAACGCTATTTTACCTTTAAGAGTCTATATAAATGTGAACAGTTTATGGGTTCGATTCCCACTCAGAGAGCATAAATTATTTTATTTCTATTTTTTCTGCTCTGTTAGTTAGGCTAGTACGACGTTCAAAGGCTTGGAAGGTAAATAGCGAAGAATGAAGTGTCTACTAGCGAAATTTAAAAATTCTACATTACATTTCTTTCACAATACTACTCACGTGTAATCTATGAGTCATATTATTTAAACACTTTAATATATTTAACTATATACGCTAATGATTAAATATATTTTAATCTATTACCACTTTAACTACATATAACAAATCGAACCTATGAAGACCATCTTAAATTTCCATTCCTCGACGCAACCGCTCGCTACCAACTAGTTCACCTTGGACCGGCCTCCCTTGCTTCCATACAAAAACTAAATATTACTTTTCAAAGGGAAGTAATAAGGCTAATGTTAAAACACGCCTTGTGGGTATTTTATTTCCTCGCAATATGAGATTCCCTAACGGCCCTGAAAATATATTACATTCGGAAATTGAAGCTAACGGCATTTGGAGTTCTTCATAGTGTAGCTGAGTTTTGGGACACGTTCGGCTCTAAATGTTGCCAATTTAATACATATTTGCTTGACAAAATTAGTTTTGATGTTATCTATAAGTACAAGACAAGATTAGGCTCGCGGCTTCCTCCGCTTTGATGAATGAAAATAACTTCTATTCTTTTCTGTTCTAACATAATGGCATTTCAAGCGTACTAGTCAAGCTGGAAAACACTTTTTGTATGGATCATACATTAAGGAGATTGTACAGTAATAAAGGACACAATAAATAAATACATGTAAAAACGAGATCTGGTAAAAAAGTCTTGCTAAATAAATAGACTAAATAACACAAAAAAGTTCATTATTTGAAACCATTAGTTACTGAAATTAAAGCTTACAATCTAACAAGCTTTTTACGTTTGTGATATTTTTATATTATAATATAGATATAACTTTATCATTGGAAAGTTAATGAGACCAATTGGGTTTCTAATACATGTGGGTTTAACAAATTAGGAAAGGGAGAAACGTGTACGAAAAAAAAATTATCAAAATAGTTGTGTTCTTCGAGAAATCGAGGAGTTCTAGCCATTATTTCTGAAATCTATCAGGAACTATACTTTGCTATTTCTGAAATCTATCAGGAACTATAGAACTATGCTGCATGCGAAGAGAACTCCTTTTTATTTTTGATCTGCTGGACAATGATCTGCCAAGTTCACAGACATCAAATTTAAGGGATAATTATATAAATAGAGCTACACCAACACCAGTAGCTCTAAAGGGCCAGGCTCGAACCGGGTAATTACCACGCTCTCACAGAATACCGTCGTGAAATAGCAGCTACTGTTTTTCGTCAGGTGAGTGAGAGTTTCGGAAGCCTATTAAGGAGGGTCTGGGTATTTAGTTGGCAACGCATCCACATCCTCTCAGGTTGTAGATGTCTGTAGGCGAGAGTGTCCGCTTAACATCAGGTGATATTTCTACTCGTTTGCCATCTTATATTATAAAAAAATATTATTCATCTGGTCTTCAATTTGATGTCTCTCTGGCAATAATATAAGTTATATTAAACTATAATTTTATTTTGATCTCTTTTATAAAAACACAAAAATAAAATCTGCCAAAAATTTTCAATAACTTATATTGTTCAAATGTATCATAACCAGCGTTAACTACTAATATGAGATAGGGATTGAAGATCATCCTGGCGCAGAGGCGTAGCATCTGTCTGTAAACGTGACGATATGTGGGTTAGATTCCCATTCAGGGAAGATAGATTTTTCCATTTACATTTCTTCGATCTGGCAACAAGGCAAAGCGTAGCGTTGAGCTCCGCCACTCAACCCCAAAAGGCGGAAAGCAGAAAACGGAGTGTCTTAACACTAGGTTCATGGGATGCATGGGAAGCATGAAGCTAAAAAAATTGAAACGAGTAACAGAACTAATTTCCTGACAAAATAAAACTTTGGAAAACATTTCGTAATAACGAAGGGCAAGACGTAACGAAGCGGTGTAAACAGGTCAGGCGAGACAGGAGACTATGGTACCTGAGGCTCATATAGCACTAACATCGTAGCTATTTGTGACGTATGGACAAATAAATGTCAATATTACATATTTAACACTTTTAGCTTCATGTTTGTATTCCCTACAATACGTAGAGGTAAGTAGAGAATTTAGTGTTAAAACACTCCGTTCTCCGTTTTTCACATTACGAAATATTTTGTGTTAGATAGTGGAACTTATCGCCGCATTTTATATTGCTAGTGAGAGTTGGAGTGAGGAAAACTAAACGAATATATTCTTTCCGAATTGAACTTACGACTATTGTCCTTACAGTCGAACATCCTAGATATTTGCTCTAAGTAGGAATCGACCAAACTCTCACCTAGAATAACTTAATTTACTTGTACATCTTAAAATATTTAGAGAAGATGAAAATCTTTCCATTTCTATATTCTATATATTAATATTATTAAGATTAGATACAATTGTAATTAATTAAATAAATAAAATAATCTGTAAGCTTTTAATAATAATAATTATTTATTTATTTATTTTTTAGCTTCACGCTTTATCCCGCATATTGCAGGGTAGGCCGAGGGCCTTTTTTCGAGACATTGCGTGTTGAGTGGCGGAACTCAACGCCGAAATAGAAAAATCCATCTTCCCTGAGTGGAAATCGAACCCTTAAACAGTCGCGTTTACAGGCAGACGCTTACCCCTCTGCACCACGACGGCCCTCTTATTATTATTTATCATATAGGGATATTCGTGTTAAGAATTTCTTACAACATTTTTCATTAGTCTTATTGTTACAGCAAATAAAAAAAATTAATTAATATACAATAAAAATAAAGAGTACAAGTGATTTAGACTTCATCATTTAGATTTCATATATTTTTTTTTATAGCTTCATGCTTTATCCCGCACATGGCAGGGTAGGCAGAGGCTACGCTAGGCTAGGAACTGCAGGAACTATTGGAACCTAGTGTTAAGACACTCCGTTGCTTAATCCCTGCTTTCTCCGTCCCCGCTTTCCGCCTTTTTCGAGGCATTGCGTGTTGATTGGCGGAACTCAACGCCGCGCTTTGCCTAATCGCCAGAGCGAAGAAAATGGAAATAGAAAAATCCATCTTACCCGACGGGGAGTCGAACCCAGAGACCGCCGTGTTAGAGGCAGACGTTACGCCTCTGCGCCACGACGGTCCTGCGATTTCATAATTACCTCGAAATAAACATTCTTCCAGTACATTATGAGGAATCTCCAATCAGTAAGCTTTCTATTTACTTAAAAAAACATAACTTAAAAAGAAAACCTATTTCACAACATCTAACGAGTATATGAAATTTCTGCTGACTTCGGAACTGTCATGGTATTTTAGATAAGGGTGATTTTTACCACATGACCGATTGTGACCCTTTTTGAAGTATTAAATTGCCTGCAAAAGCTTAGTGTATTATACTGATATACGTACACACATATGTATATTGTCAGTTGGAATGGGTCTGTTGACATTTTGCTTTATAACATATAATACTATATTATCTCTGAAGCTATAGTATATTTATATATATATATATATATATATATATATGAATATACTATAGCTTCAGAGATAATATAGTATTATATATATATAAATATATATATATATATATATATATATATATATATATATATATATATATATATATATATATATATATATATATATATATATATATATATATATATATATATAATATGTGTCATAATTAACTTGGAAATTCATTTTCATATTAAATTTATTTTCCATGTAGGTAAATACGCAGCGCGCCTCCCTGTATAATATGTTGCCACAATAAAACCAATGAAACGTCTCACTTATATATAGTAAGTAAGTCAAATATGTAAGTGATTGATATGAGATTTTGCTCATTACAAATTACAAATATGAGTTATTTCAAAAGCTTAGCGTTTTAATTTAAATGATTTTGGATTTCAAGTAAGCAAATGATAAAAAAGGGTCAGAATCAACATTTTTTGTTGGTTATTCTATTATTGTAAAATTTTGACCATAAATTAAACCGAAAATAGTGAATTAACTAATGAACACCACCCGAGTGGGAATTGACTCTACGACCACTCACTCCTACATGCTACACAGCGTACACGGCTTTATTTCTCGAACGAATTTATTTTTATTCAAGCGTTACTTTATTATATTACGCCACTGTGACACAATTGCATTGTTTTAATGCATATGCGACGGTTTCAAGTTCGATGTCAAACGCTACGCAATATGTACATAAAATGTAGTCTACATTAAAGTAGAGAACGGAGTGTTTTACTGTAGGTTCTCACTGCCTAACCTGCTATATGCGGGAAAGAGAACAGATTATCGTAGGGGAGTATATTAATTAAACCAAATATTTGTAATATACATATATTTATATAATATATTTATAAATGTTGTCATGAGGACAGTCGTGGCGCAGAGGTACAACGTCTGCCTATAAACGGAAGAGTTTGTGGGTTCGATTCCTACTCGGGGATGTTGAATTATTTTAATTCGATTATTTTTGCTGTGGCAACTAGGTAGGTTGATTCCAACCACTTAACACGCAATGTTGCCACGGTTCCTGCAGTTCCCTTCTGCCTACCCTGCTATGAGCGGGATAAAGTGAGAAGCTAATGAAAACTAAATCCATATAAATTTTAAGTAAAGGCAAACTGTTAGGGCAGATATACTTACAGTTTTAATTATTTTTTGTGATTTTAAATAAAAATTACAAAAATCAATCAAAAAATAATATTAATAACATTATTACTTTGACCGGTAAGTTTTAAGACCTTAGCAGAAGCAACCTTTTTACATAATCTATCTGCGTTTATTACATTTCTTTGCCGCGACTTTGTGTTCCATCATTGTAATGAGACGCGTAACAAGGGTCCCCAAGTTATTGAACAACCGAAAAATATTGCTGAATTTTATAAAGAAATTTTTAGATTTTCTTCAAGTAAATTATAATGTATGAAGATTGAGTGACTTAAAATTAAATAACCGTGGCAAATAGGCAAATGTTAGTTGTATTTATAACACAAACGACTTTGTGGCTCAGTGACGTTGCGACGATTGTGGGTTGGATGACTCATGTGAATGAATTATTTCAAAACGCAGTATTAAGTTCTGCCACTCAGCTCGCTACGTCTTAATATCAAATAAAAAGTACTAAAAAATAATTATAAAAATATTAAAGAAGTCGTATCCTAATCGAATAATTTGTAATGGCGAATTGCAAATTGAGGCAAAGAAAAAATAACAACAAATAATTATTTTTAAATAATTTGACAGAAAAATGACGTAAATACAAAAGTTAACTATAACAGACCTATCTCTATTTTCCGCCTAATCGGGCGGGATTAATTCCGCCCGATTCTCCTGAACGGATCTTAACGCTGCAATTTGTCATACTAGACTGTATTTACTCACTCAAAGGAGCTTTGAACCAATCAAAAACTACTACATATTGTACTACAGTGTTAAGAAGTAGATTTACTTTAGAATAATTATTATAATTTAAAAAACAATTGCAGGTTTTATATTTAAAAAATGTTTTCTTTTTAAATTGAACTTAATTATATGACTAGGGATCTCTAATTAGATACTTCCCCCCAAAAAAATTTTT
>JAZFAU010000961.1:0-31957 GCA_037178615.1 Dione vanillae
GAAAAAAACTAACACCTAAACGATGAGGACCGTCGTGGCGCAGCGTAGCGCCTGACTTTGAATGTAATAGTTTGTGGGTTCGATTCCAACTCGGGGAAGATGAATTTTTCATTTCTATTGTCTTCGCTCTGCTAACTAGTATAGGTAAGGTGCGGCATTGAGTTCTGCCACTTAAAACACAATGCCTTGAAGCGGTGGAAATCAGGGAACGAAGTGTCTTAATACTAAGCTCCCAAGGTTCTAGCGGGTTCCCTATGCCGACCTACAGTAAGCGGGATGAAGCGTGAAGCTAAAATAAGCTACTTAGCTTTTTTCCAATATAACAAAGCGTGACGTGCATGGTGTCAACAAGGTGAGCTTTTTTTTTATCTTTGAAGTATATCGGTCTAAATCACTTTCAATAGTACATTAAAACAAACAAACATATACATACATCCCCACTTAAAGTGGGGACGGCGCAAGCAGGAACTAAACAACGGAGTGTCTTAACACCAGGTTCTCACGGCTCTTACGGTTCCGTTTCGGTTTAATTTTTTGTACATCAAATACGTTACCACCAGTTCACTAAAGTTAATGCCTCAAGCCTGAAAAGGAGAGGAAGAAGATCCAGTGCAAAAAAGCTAGCGGGGCTTATTTTTTATTAATTTATATATATATATATATATATATATATATATATATATATATATATATATATATATATATATATATATATATATATATATATATATATATATATATATATATATATATATATATATATATATATATATATATATATATATATATATATATATATATATATATATATATATATATATTATATATTATAATATATATATATATATATATATATATATATATATATATATATATATATATATATATATATATATATATATATATACATATATATTTTAAGATTTACATTTTTAAGGCAGTTTGTTGTACAGTTTTAGTCTTTAACACAATCTCGTGGTAAACTCCTTGCTTATGACCTCAAACGTCAGTTATGATTCACATATACGCAACACATCTATTTATTAACATTACATTAGATTTAGAAAGATCTATTTACGTCGTCGGTGGAATAGTTATTTTTTACGTGGGAGTAATTTATCGTAAATCTTATTCATAATGCAGTTAACTGACGGACAGCTTTTATTATATTTAAATATTATATTTTATGTTAAACATTATTGGTTTCGTAAATTATTTCTGGTCGGTTTGTAAATTCTGAGGTCATGATTATGATTTTCCTTTGATTTATATCTTTACTATATACAAAATCTCTGTGGATATTCGTTCGTCATCAATATTTTCTTATTTTTTAGTTTCACGCTTTATCCCTCTCGTAGCAGGGTAGGTACCGCAAGGTTCGTGGGAGCTTAGTGTTAAGACACTTCGCTCTTTGCTTCCTGCCTTTCGTGGCATTGCGTGTTTAATGAGGGAACTCGACGTCCGTCCGCTAACATTTTCCTTTACTTTCAAAGCTTATTCCTAATAATACATAGGTTAACAACTCCATGTGAAAAAAATATTCCTTAATGTCCAAGTACTTATGTTTTTATAATTATGAATTAAAAAAAATTGTACTTGGACTATGAATACCCGCGATAGAAGTAGAAGCGAAGTATGCCCATAATTTGCTTAAAGGACCCATTATATCTAGAATTAGCTCCTGTCTAGAACGTTTTTCAAAGGAATTATTTAATCGAATTTTTTTATTAAATAAATAAAAGATTTTGTACAATGGCGACTATCAAAACGCACATTTCAATTGAATGTCTTAATCCTATATGTATAGGTTTCGCCTCGCGACTCCTAGACACTGTTTTAAACAACTCTCTACAACGCGAAGAGCTTGATACCCTCATATATATATATATATATATATATATATATATATATATATATATATATATATATATATATATATATATATATATATATATATATATATATATATATATATATATATATATATATATATATATATATATATATATATATATATATATATATATATATATATACATATATATATAAGAGAAAGACAAGTTTTAGGTAGTTACTGTAGTTAAAAAAGTACTTTAGAATATCTTTTTTGTTTTTGATTTCAGAATATAAAATATCTTGATGTAAGTAGTGTAATAATATAAAAGAAAAGTAAGCTTTTTGAAAAAAAAAGTCAAAAATAAAATAATACGCTTGATTTTAAACGTCTTACAACTTAGAAGACAGTGCAGCCTTAGTCATACATATGTATGTATGTGAACAGGTACTCTTGGCGGTGCACCAAAGTGGTGCAATTTTAGATGCATTTACTTACTCGTATAAAAGAGCGTGAATGCATTATGTACATTCAAATGTTTCAACATTTGTAGACTAAAGAGAGAAAATATTGAAAAATGTTTAAATTATAGTGGAAATTTATCAAAATTTAATAAACAATGTAACAAGTTTGGCGTTTTCATGAGAACTTTAAGTTCGCAATTAGCGTGTGGACGATATCTAAGATGTGGGGGTTCAAGTTCTCTTAGTACTATATCTACATGTTATATAGACACCTTGAAATTTAGTTCAATTTGATTTAATTCTAAAAAAAAAATCAATTAAATTGAATTGTTTTTTTTTTTTGGAATAAATTATTAAATTGTATATGACAATATATATGTGAAAGGCTTGGAGGGTATACCTGCTGAGAAGAGCCGACAGCAAACTTACCTGTTGTTCTTTTAAGTATGTACGTTACAATTCATTATTTTAAAAGTAACCGTTAGTTTAAATATTTATTTTCATCTAAATAATTGTATTTATAAAACTTTACAGAACATGCCAAGTAATTGATGGTAATAACAAAAAAATATATACGCATAATAGATGTGATATCTGATTTGTAAACGTTGACAAATGTTGACAATTTTTGAAAAAAATATTTAAATGTATTTAATATTTTTTCCGAAATTGTCAATATCTTTTCCGAATTTCAAATTCTCCGAATTTCCAAATTTCTTCAGTTAATTTTGTCATTTTTTAATTGAAAGTTGAATGTGAAAATCGCATTTTTTACATTAGTAGTTTACGTTCCCTATTCCTATAATATCTATACAAGCGGAACCCAAAAATATCATTTGTATCATCGTATCTTTTGTGAATTCCTAAGAAAAGGCCAAAATGGAACACTTTGAGGTCTAATCTAAAGTGTATATAGAGACTCTTTGGGCCGATATAATTACACTGATTGATTGCCCGCCAACGTCAGACGTTGAGTTCGCGTTTAAGCAATTACGGAATCGAAATTGATATAAAATATTTATCATTTAGTATCATAATTTATCTTTGTAATACTAAAATTAGATTTGTGGTTTCAAACCAGGTGACGGAGAAAGCAGGGACTAAACAATGGAGTGTCTTAACACTAGGTTCGTATGGTTCCTGCATTTCCTTCTGCCTACCCTGCAATATGCGGGATAAAAGCGTGAAGCTATTAAAAAAAATTAGGTGATTTAGCATTTTATGAGATGAAATAAATGAAAGAATTGATGAGTAAGTAAGAAAGTGATAAAACAAGTAGCTTAAAACCTCGGTAGACCTTCAGAACAGTGTCGAAGGTACTGAAGAAACATTGTGCATGACTGAATATGTAGACAAAACACTTGAAATTTTTTTATTGGTCCATTTTATATACTGGAATAAACTAAATGAAATTCTACATAAAATACTTCACAGGTATATATAACATCATCCACTTATTTCAGTATATTTCCATGTACACTCTTTATCGTTTCTTATCACTTATTATCTTTTTAAAGAGATGGCTCTTTCAAACACTCTGACTTTTGTCTTACTCACATTAGTTCTTAGTGCATTAATTTCAAACTCATTCATAACAATATTTACCATTGATTGCAACTTGTACTAGAATGATTCAAAAAGCTCTGTTCGAATTTTCCGTATAGTAAAAAAAAAATGCCATTTTGGAGATATATAACCTATACAATATTATAATTAATTCGATTTTTATACACCATCATAATTCGATACAGTGTCTGACTCTTAACGTGACGGTTGGGGATTCGATTCCCATTGGAAAGAATGAGTTATTTCATTTCTTGACTTTGGCAAGATTTTGTAAATTGGGACGTTCCACTCAAAAATTATTTTCGAAAATTGAGTGGAAAGTTGGAAAAGGAGTATCTTAACACTAAATTACCTCTTTTAATGGTTATAAATAAACTGTATAACGATTCTATATACGATTTTCAATAATCATTTTGAAATATCTACATATAATATATGTTTTCATTGATAATATATTGTGTATATTTTATTATGCTATGATCCAACAATATCGTTAATTATCTATCTATTGCTCTAACCACTAAAGTAGGTCAGTTTTAATTACGAATTAAAATTAAAATTCATATTTATTGTTAATTTTTAATAACAAGAAGGTAAATTAAAATGGTTTTAGGTTAAAAATAGAAGACGTAATAGCGCAGTGGGCACTATCTGACAGACAGTTTTGATTCAAATCACTCAAAGGGGAGACTATTGAAATATGATATTTCTTGAGTTCTTTCAAGATAAATTGCTTAAAAAATTAAAATTAAAAATTTGATTAGTAGTGTTAGATTCTCTACCCTACTATACCCAATATAACTATATACTTATGACTCTGAGTTTAAATTTAACAGTGAAATATAGTTGTACATTATGTATATTGTTTTTTGTGTAAGGCTCTAATCGTGATAGGTGTAGGTTCAATCCTTTATCGGGGGAGTATTTAACACGTTCACACGTATTTATATTATTGTCATTCTAGAAAGCTGCATAAAGCTATGGATAATCTGGAAATTTGATGAAAAATGGGGAATTAATTACGAAAATAATTCATAGGGCAAATTTTATTTTCGGCTAAACTTAACATTAATATGTTTGAATGTTTTAATATGAAATCGCAATTTTAATGTTTTCAAAATATATTGAGCTAATTTTAACTAAAGATATTATAAATAAAATCGCGGGAAAGTATTGAGCTACGAGATAATTAGTTTATACTATGAGAATAATATATGAAATAATTATTATTGTACATATTTATGATTAATAATAATATTAATTAAAGTGTTTGATTACTGAAAAGTAATTATTAAATTACTTTAACCAAAAAAATAATGACAAAAATAAAAGAAAAAATAAATTATAGAAGTATATATTCCTCAAATCAATAAAAAACACAGACTATAAATTGTAAAGCCAACATTTCATAATACATTTGACCGAATTTAAAAGCAGGTAAGTTTTCTTCACACGCAACATTGTAATTCATTATTATACTTTACCTGGAAAACGAGGGCATTCGAAGGCCACGCCTAAAAAATATTTTAAAAAAAAATCAAAATTTTCTAAAACACTTAAAGAAAAAACAATTACATATAAACTGTACTTTCCACATACACTGAGTATTCACATTTGGTTGTCGGATTCGAACTGGCGACCCGCGCGCGCCTCGCGGCGTCCGTCGCGTCACTGGCGTATAGAGAACGTTTTAGACATGCGCATCGCCTTCTTTGTCTATACGTAGGTTTATGTTTTGTAATGAACTATACAGATAATTGAATTAGAACTTTATTTTTTAAAGCATAAGGTATATTTTGAACATTTTTATAGTAAAAGGTGGCTTCAAAGTTCGAAAATGTTAATATTTTCCATCCCTTTTCCTCTTGAATTTTAATTGAGCTGTACTATACAAAATAGTATCGAATCTAAAACAAGGTATCATGTGTGAACAGTATTAGAAGTTATACAATATCAACTTATTATACGGGTGACGTCACGTTTGTCAATAAATAACGGCCAGTGGGTTCGATTCCCATTCGAGGGAGTGAAAATGTTCATTTTCTTCGCTCTGTTAACAACTTGTTCTATATCTGTCCATATAGTATATTTTAATAGGTTGTAGAGATAAAATAACCTATGAATTTTCTATGTAAAAGGCTCTACGATTAAAGTGTTCTAACTTTTTGTGAATGAACGAAAAACTTAACTTATAATGTGTATTTTTTATTTTATAGAGGTCGTCTTGTTAGCTTTGTGATTATAGATTTGATCGCTATTCAAGAAATAGCGTTCAGACACCAAAATTGGGCAGAAAGTGGGCGGGCGGAACCTCAACCCTTCTTTACTACAAAATTTGAAAGCTTTCACTTCCACTTTTAGTTTCACGAGGTTTCAGTTTCTTGAGTATGCTCCCCCTTACAGTTAGATGCTCTCCATGTGGCGTGATGGCTTGAATCAAATTTCTACTTAATTTATTCAATACTAGAAATCGTTTTGTTTTAGTTTTTGAAGAATTTTGAAGAAGATCGGTACATATACATTTTTAAGTATTAATATCTACAATATAAAAATTAAACATGTTATTTGAAATACGCTTTTCTTCGATGGTTACATATACAAACTTTTTTAGGAATTATTTAAGTTTATAGTACAGCTTTACTGTGGACCCTGTTACCGAATATTTAAAACTAAATTCGGGGTAACAAGCATCAGAGTTCACCTCAATAAAGGCTTGGACTAAAAACCACTTGCAATAAGACACGGTGTACACAAGATTATGATGGTGATGATCTAATTTCAATTTCAAATTTAGTTAATTATTTTTAAATTCTATAACAGTTTTTACAGTCTAGTAAAATTATTTTGGATGAAAATTACTAGTTGTTATGGACGTCTATCGGTGACCTGGGTGGATGAAGACTAGACGTTGATAAGTGCGTCTTGCAGGTCCAAAAGAAACCGTTGGATGCAGACAGCAGTTAATGTATTAAAGAAAAATATGGTGAAGCGCATTTATATTTATAATATTTTCTACATTAGTCTATCTTAGTTCAATTCGAAGTTTTATTTTTATTCCTATTTTAAATTAATTTTATGTAAACTGTTGTAATTGTTACTTTACTGGGTATAAATAGAAATATCTTATACAGTACATTGTCATCGTGCGATGACAATAAAATGTCATATTAAAAACTACCGGTTCAATTCCCAGTTGAGATAGTAAATAATAATTGTTAAAGCTGGGAGCCCTTATCGCGTGTTTAAGTGTAATTGTTTACTTTTTTACTCGCAAATTTAGTAGTGGAAATAAAAAACAAAAGCATTGCTAATATGTTCTATAATACCAGGTTAACAAGTATGTGGACCCATGACAACCATAATACGTTATTTAATACATTACAATAGAATATATATATATATATATATATATATATATATATATATATATATATATATATATATATATATATATATATATATATATATATATATATATATATATATATATATATATATATATATATATATATATATATATATATATATATATATATATATATATATATATATATATATATATATATATATATATATATATATATATATATATATATATATATATATATATATATATATATATATATATATATATATACTCATTAAATAATACTACAAACAAAATAGCGTTTGTTTTGAGGTAAACATTTTCACGCAATATCCCGCACATAGCAGTGTAGGCAAGAGGAACCTAGGGCTTATACTCTCTGTTCCTCGCTCTCCGCCCTTCGAGATGTGTTGAGCAGCGTAACTCAACTCAACTCAGACCGCAGTTGATCTAATTATGTAGAATATGTAATTCCCATTACAGTAAAATATTAACGACCGTCGTGGCTCTGAGGCGTAAGCGTCTGTCTCTAAACTCGATGGTTTGAGGGCCCGATTCCTACACGGGGAAGATGGATTTTTCTATTTCCATTTTTTCCGCTCTGGCAACTAGACAAAGCGCAGCGTTGAGTTCCGCTACTTAATACGCAAATGCCTCGAAAAAGGTGGAAAGCGGTGACAGAGAAAGCGGGGACTAAGCAACGAAATGTCTTAACACATTAGGTTCATATGGTTCCTGCAGTTCCATTTGCCTACCTTGCAATGTGCGGGATAAAGCGTGAAGCTAAAAAAAGAAGAAAAATATTTGCATGTATTACATTAATAAAAAAAACTCAAAATATAATATATTGTATGTAATATTCATATTAAGGTATAGATTAAATATAATTGCATTCAAAATAAGATGCAAATAAGTATTTTAACGACCCCAAAGAGACGTGAGATGAAAAATTAATCATATTTTAAAGTATATACTGCTAAGTGCTAATAATGTGTTCTATTTCTAAAGATACAAAGTTCAAAATTAGATATTCTCAATACAAATGGTAATTTTTAATATTATAAGGGATTCATTAATATTTCCAATTTTTATATTTTCTGACTTATTGAACGAAATAATAAGTTGTTTTTGGAATCCGGGAACAATTATTTGTTGAAGAGAATTTGTCTAACAATTGGAGCTTATTAAAAAAATATATACAGAAACTGTAAAGTTGACAGTCCTAGTGTCATGACGTTAAATAATTTAATTTTACTTTCAAGAACTACAATTTTCAAGCTAAACAGAGAATCATCAGGAATTTTTATTGGTTTAACACCTAGTAGCGGTTGAACCATTTGTATGCATCCTTTAAGGGTTGGTAAATATACAAGTCTTATTTTGTTAAAAGACAGAATTCTCGAGACTGACAAAAATCGCGTACAATTGTTTTTCAAGTAAACCCAATTGGGTTACCAACCCAAACCCAACCCAAAAACTAATATTATCTTATATTTTATATTACATATAAAGGCTACGACGACAAATTGTAAGTGATTTCTATATTTATTTATTGTTATCACATAAGCAAGTATGTATGTCTTTGTTGATAATAAAGTTCTTTAAACCTATTAAGTAAAAAGACCTATCGTTTAAACTATGCAAATTTAAATGTTGGTTATATTTTTCACCAATCTGCCTTTTTGAAATATTTAAAACGGTACCAAAACTAAAGTTCTAGGCCAAAAAGTCGCCTTTCTAAGTGTGCGCAACTGTAAAGCTTTCACAAATGTTATATAACGATTCACAAATAATATATAATTTATGATGATTATTTAAAATCTTTTTGCTTCAAGTATATACGACTTTTAAATTTTAGTTGTGTATCAAGTTAACAGGCTTAAGAAAAATACGAGTGACATTTTTTTTGGAAACTAATCGCCACTATGAAGGTATTGCTAGCCTAGTGTTGAGGATAATGAAAGTCACTAACTGGTTCACGATTTATTAACGAGACAGTACAATTATACAGACTGTAACGCACTGTCATACACACTGTATTTTACATATGCAATGCTTCGACTTTTATACATGATATATGCCAAAGAATATAAGATACACAGATGTGAAACATTTTAGTCATAGAATATTTGAGCTTTATCAATTGTTTACTTTAATACCTATGTGCATATACGGCACAAAAACGAAAACAAAAAACGGGAACTCCTTTTTAACCTGTCCTAAGTTTTTAATAATCGCCGTGTAAAAGTTTCGCCTTTTAGTAAAAGTATAAAAAGCTTCATTCAATTGTATGTATTCAGAAAATGTAATATATAAGAAAATCATTTAAATTTATTTATTGTTAAACTTTATCTATTTTATTTTCCTAATATATTTCTTTTAGAGGTACAAAAAACTATAATTGTAAGATATTATTCGAAAAAAAAAATCTGTCGAAATAACTTAAAAAATTTGCTAATTACTAACAAAAAGCGAACTTAGGCCTTTAAAGATACAATATAGTAGTTCATGTATATATATGTATGTAAGTAATATATGTTAATAAATAATTTCTGCAAATATGGATGGTGAAATACATAGGGCGACGTTGAGTTCCGTCATTCACTACCTCCCTGGCCAGCCAAAGAGGAATTTCTTGATTAGTGTCAACACAGTATTCTCTAAAAATACAAAACAAAATTATTTAACAAAAACAAAGCAGGCTACAACAAGTATTAGCTTTTTTAATACGAAACGGTGACACGGTCATGACTTTACAAGCTTAAACTTTCTCCAATATAATATTTAAAAATCAATACAGCTGTTTCAGAGATTAGCCCGAATAACGGAATGACAGACAGACAAAAAAATAAATATTGTTTTATATTTTAGTAATGTGTACATAACTATATGCACTCGTAAAACCTCAGTTATTTTAAAGTCACAAACGTACACTCCAGTTTTATTTATATATAAAAGCTCTTAGTAGAGCTTTTATATATACATATATGTTGGAATTCATGGTAAAAGAGTAATTTCCTATGGGAGTATAAGTCAATTATATACACTTACGCTGTCACTTATGGATGTTTCATAGAAAATGTTAGATGTTTTTAAGCTCACATACAAAGTTCTTGGTAAAGTTGTATACTATTGGTAGTATTTTTTAATTAAAAAATTATTACTGTGTACTATAGGTGATAATTTTCTTTGTACACAGTACATTATACTCCTTAATGACACATTGTGATAAAACTCAGTGTTATGTTACGTAAATTAGTTTTTTTTTTTTATTTTAACTTCTTTTAATTTCTGCATTGTGAATGAATGTCAAGAAGTTCTCTTTATACCACTAAATACTTTCCCATGTCGTATCGCTTCAACGCTAATACGCCTATGGGGGAACGATTATTTCCTCATTAAGCTCCATTTTGCCACCTCGTACTATCTATACAGTATATATTTTGAATAACCGAATGGTTATTATATATTTTATTATATATAAGTATAGTTTTGTGACTCTTTTTACTTTTTTAGGGTTCCGTACAAAAATAAAAAACGGAACCCTTATAGAATCACTCGTGTTTCTGTCCGTCCGTCTGTTACAGCCAATTTCTCTGAATCTACTAGGCCGAATCAGGTGAAATTTGACAGGATGGTGTAATGCCCTGACCCGAACACAGATGTGTAACGTAAAAATATTTTTTTGAAATAAGGGTAATTTTCGGGGGATTAATTAGGTAATTAAAAAAAAATATTTGCGAACCTTACTGAGTCATATATTAAATGAAAGGGCTTGTTATCAGGATTTCGAATATTTTTTTTTTTAATTTTTTAAAATTAATAGTTTCGATGATATTCATGAAAAAAGCCGAAAATTGACCATTCCTCCCCCCTAATCTCCGAAACAACTGGGCCGAAAAATTTGAAAAAATTACTAAATATAGTTTATGACTTGTAAATTACAGGACAACCTATTACATAAATTGAAAATAAATTGCTAAATTCGATAGAAAATGTTTTTAGGGAAAAAAATGTTTTCAGGGAAATATTTCACTATATTGTGTACGGAACCCTTTCCACGCGAGTTCAACTCGCACTTGACCGGTTTTTTACTCATAAAATGTGCATATTTGACGTTATAAATTAATAAAAATAGCTATTAAAGTGACTAATTAATTATTAAAAGATGATTTTTTCAGCCAATACCGTGTTTTAGTGATAAATAATTATATAAAATGTGCTCTGATAATTTCAAATTTCTGTCCAAAGTACCAAATCAATTCCAAACTAACATATATGGAAACTTTTCATATATACATATGTTAATACAGAAAATTACTCATATGTAAGGAAGGCAACGTAAAAAAAAACATAAAAGTGAAGGCAGCTCGATAACGATTTTTCAATATAAAGAAATTGGAACGTTACGAGTTCACATGTTTAAAGGTATGTATTGAATATTTGTGGCAAAGTGGGACAGGGTTTGATTGGTACCATTATCCCACTTTAGAGAACAAAGTGTTGGGCTCCTCAACTAAACGGATAGTGAACTGTAGAAGTAAAGTGGAGAACGGAGTGTCATTAGGTTATTTCTGTGTAGGTGCTGTAGGTGTGACGCAATGTAGAACTAGGTCTATAAATTGTATTATAAGAAAATATTTATTTTATCAGTATTGGTTGGTAAATATAATATCCTAACAACACATCAAGGCAAGATTATAAAACTAAATACGTGAATTTGATATTTATAAGTGTTTGTTCTTGTATGCTTTACAGGACCGTCGTGGTGCAGAAGTATAGCTTTTGCATTTAACGCGAAGATTTGTGAGTTTGATTCCCATCCGGGAAGAATATTTTCATTTTTCTCGTTCTAGTAACAAGACTAAGCGCATATTGAGTTTGGACTTTCAACATAAATTAACTTGTAATGCGGAAAGTCTTGGATGGAGTGTTTTAACACTAATTTTCTCCAGATCTTACCTGTTCCTACATTTCTATTTATATGATTCAGCTTCAACTTAAAAATAATAATAATATTAATAAAATTATAGAGCATAAAGTAAGAAAATCAAAATGAACATAGAGATAAGACACTCCGTTCCACACTCTTTACGCATATTTGACTTCAAAGAAATAAAACATAAAATATATTAATATTATTAAAAAATATTTGATATGAAACTCAGATTGCAAAATAAAACCATAGAAGTTAATATTAATTTAACTCAATTTCAAATACAATCGTAATATTATACTTACATTTAAATGCAACGGTACAACGTATAATAAGGTATACTAAGGTGTGTTCACCTTGACTAATTCCTACTTATTTTTATATTTCACTTAGACTTAGACTTAGACAGAGAAAACATAGTGTTCAAGCACTCTCTTCCTCGAAAACAATAGAAGAAACTAGTGTACCTTGTTAATAAATATTATCAGTATAAATCACTCACCATCGCTAGATTATTACTTGCAGTGGTATTTGTACTTAAGCTGAAATAGTGAAAGAAATGAAAGAAGGTATTTATTTCATATATATTGGAGGTATTTCATATTTCTTTTTTTTTTTAGCTTCACGCTTTTATCCCGCACCTGGCAGGGTAGGCAGAGGGAACTGCAGGAACCATACGAACCTAGTATTAAGACAAACCGTTACTTAGTCCCTGCTTACTCCGTCCCCGCTTTCCACCGTTTTCGAGGCATTGCGTGTTGAGTGGCGGAACTCAACGCCGATATCATATTAAAATTTAAATATACTATATTGAGCAATTGACTCGATTATAATTTACACTCATACAGCATTATCAAATGAATATTACTTTCTTTTTAAATAATATGACAAGGTAGACCTCTAACTTTAGTTAAAGGGAAGAACAAAAAAGAAAATGTGCTTAGAAACTCCATTCTTGATTTTCTTTAGAATTGTAAGATATTGTATATTAAACGGCGCAACTCAACGCCATGCTTTGTCTTGTTACCAAAAATGTATATTAAATCACTATTGCACTTAAATGTATAATTTAAAAATAATTTTGGTTAATAGGTTTTTTTAGCCCACATTCTTTGTTTCTGGTTACTAAAATATTTTAATTTTTTTTATATGAATATTTTAATAGATTTACATTTATCATAACATTTTACGAACAACTTTGATACTTTACTTAATATGTTCTTCGTCTACTTAAAAAAAAATAAAAAAGCAACCATAAAATAAGTGCAATGTAAATAAATCCTACGTTGTTTGAAGCGAAATAGAGAAACTACTAATTAACAAGGTTTTCTTAACAGTGCTATAGAAACGGTGCTACAAGCTTCTTAATACTTAAAACTTCAAAAACACGACTCAACTATGTTTTTTTAACATTTGGATAGTGTTTAAAATAATTAAGGAACGATGAAAAATGTTAATTAAAAAGAACTTCTATTTTTGTTTTGTTTTGCTCTTACATTGCATGTATTTAAAATAAGGAGCGAGATTTACTTATTTTTTACTTATTTTTTTATAGCATCACGCTTTATCTAGTGTTAAGACACTCTGTTACTCATTTTTCGCCTTTATTCGAGGTATTTCGTGGTGAGAGATGGAACTCAACGGCGCGCTTCGCCTAGTTTCCAGGACGAAGAAAATAGAAATAAAAATCCATTTTCTCCGGGAGGGAATTGAACCCACTAACCGTAGCGTTTAGAGGCAGACGCTACTAATCGCAATGCTTTATCTGTGACTTAACATTTGGTACATATTGTCAACGATTCCCTCTGCTATGTGCGTGATATAGCGTGAAGCTAAAAAAATGTTATATTTTTATATTGGTGGGGTATAAACGTGATGGTTGTGGGTTCGGTTCTGCTTATGAGAAAAATAATTCCTTATCTCACTCTAGTTATGTTATTTAATTTGACATACAATATTTCAAAAATTAGGCTATAAGCGAGGAGCGGAGTGTCTAAGCACTTGGTTTTCTCTGTCTACACTGCTATAAGCGTGACATAGCATAAACTATTTATTATATTTTATTGGTACGTTACGTAATAATATTTACTAATAAATCTTATGGTAGTAAACCGAGATAAGATGAGTTCCTTGGGCGAGGCTGTCTATCTTCTAGTCAATATTAGCTCCAATACTGTTTCTCAATAATTTCCCTCCCACCCTTATTGGGTCAGTTTCCTGTTAGCGTCAATATTTACAACGCAATTGATTACAGGTGGCGCAAACTTTAGACACTGTAGCTTTATTTTTACATTTTTTTTATTGTTTGTAATATACGCAGAGGCGCAACGTCTGCCTGTAACGCGACGCGGTTTCTGGGTTCGATTCCCAGTCGGAGAAGATGGATTTTCCTATTTCCATTTTCTTCGCTCTGGCAAACAAGGCAAAGCGCGGCGTTGAGTTCCGCTACTCAACACACAATGCCTCGAAAAAAAGGGGAAAGCGGGGACGGAGAAAGCAGGGTCTTAACACTAGGTTCCCACGGGTCCTGCAGTTCCCTCTGCCTACCCTGCTAAGTGCGGGATAAAGCGTGTTAATACACAATATATAGAATTAATATAAATCATAATGAACATTTATTTCACCTTTACATTATTTTTTTATATTTATTGTTACATAGAACTAAGGCTATGGCTGATAAGCGAAATATAAATATAAATATGTATAAATTTTATTACTTTTTTTACTGTTGTAAAATAAAATGATACTGTAGATAAATGTTACTTTATAATATGCATTTATAAACCTGCTTAGTATGGGATCCAAAAGTAGCACAGATTTTAAATAAAACAATTTAACCGGACTAATCGCGTATATTAACATATTGTAAAACCCGACGTTTCAAACACTTTGCAGTAGTCCGTGGTCACGGGTAGGCTGAGATGGCATTCGTCTGTCATTTGATATAATTATTATATCAAACTGCCGCCAACGGCTCCTGTGTTGTCTTGCGTACTGTCCTGGATTCCTGCAGAATGAGCTTACTGTATCCTACCCTCTAGTGTGGTGTGTTTGGGATTTTAAAATTACGATGAAAACCATTGAAAGCTTTCTATCTCTTGTGATCCACTTATAAAATTTAAAAATGCAGTGCAGGCAGTGCCCTCTGGTGTAATATATATATATATATATATATATATATATATATATATATATATATATATATATATATATATATATATATATATATATATATATATATATATATATATATATATATATATATATATATATATATATATATATATATATATATATATATATATATATATATATATATATATATATATATATATATATATATATATATATATATATATATATATATATATATATATATATATATATATACATATTTGTCTGACGCTCAATAGCCACTGAAAAGCTTCCTTTTCTTTTCTTGGTCTTTCAAAATTTTACATTCATAAGGCTAAGGTATATGAAGACTAATTTATATGAAGACGAAAATATATTAAAAGCATTTTTGCTTTCTCTAAATTATAATTTCGAGAAAAACCGAATATATTTTATTATTATCGATAAAACTTAAAGTATTTCACGGTCCATTTACATGATTGAAGACCACAAAGTGTAACATCGAGAGAGAGAGACTTGACGCTTTGAATATGACCATCTTGCCAATTATGATAGAACCGTGCTTAAGTAGTTTCATTAAAATGTATCCACTAGATAAAATTTATATTTATTTTCAGGCTTTATCCAACAGTTAATGAGATTATTTCGTCAAGCCATTACAATCATACACAAACTTCAGTTTTATTTTAGTATAACTGATGTGATACCTTTTTAAATAACTCTTGTGTGAATAACAAAACATAGATTAAGTCATTTGAATTGACTATCATATAAAAATATATGTAATCGAGTCAAAATTATCACATTTAAATGTAATTTTTAATATAATGATGTTATAATGTGAAAAATAAAAGCGGGGACGGAGAAAGCAGGGACAAAGCAACGGAGTGTCTTAACACTAGGTTCCCACGGTCTCTGCAGTTCCCTCTGCCTACCCTGCCATGTGCGGGATAAAGCGTGAAGCTAAAAAAAAATAGATGTTAAAATATCTCAAATCTGTACTTCCCAAGCACACAATTGATTAGATGCTGTCCACTGAAATTTAATTACGCGCCTCTGAGGCTGCTTTGTAAAGCAGGGTACAAAGCGATACAAGTCAATAAAACTTTATTAACTATTCTTAAGGTATAATTATTTAAAAGACGTCAGATATTTGTTGTTGTCTAGTTATTGTTTTGCGCTTATATATTTTTATGTAAAATATTTAGTTGTTTTTTCTAAATAACTATCAATTTAGAAATAGAAGTGATAGTAAGTTCTATTTCATCATACTTGGACAAAGTATATAAATTTATATAAATAAGTTTGTGTGTGTAAGTGTGTGTATTAACCCTAAAGTATGCAGATAAATACATAAAAACTAACAGTTTCGTTTTAGAATAATATTTTAACTTTATCAATTCAAATTTTTACTGTTCAACTATAATATTAAAATATTAACCTTGTCATACAATTAAAAATATTATTTACGAAGTTATTATATATTTAGGACGGTAAAAATGTACGTAGTAATATTGTGATTGGGATATTGATATTGGAAAGAGCAACTGTTGCGTTTCATGCCGGCTTGTCTCAGCAAAACTACCATCCAAATTGGCATCAATTTCCTATAGGACTTGTAATGGCTTATTGAATAAAATATTTAGAATTTACTTTAAATAATAATGTTTAAATAATTTTGAATATATTATTTCCAAAATATAATAAGTTCGATCAAAAATGATTAATTTAGCTTTTTAGTAAAATACAAAAACTAAAACTCTTTATAGCAGCTTAGAAGGAAAGAAAAAATCTTCAGATCGTTGCTTAATTTTTGTCATATAAGAAAGCTAGGTCGACCATTTTTTGCATTATATATTGAGTGACAACTGGATTTAATTTAATGTTGGCTGCGATATGTTAGTTATTTATTTACCGGAAAATTCTGAATTCTTTATTTTTTTTCTCTGGTAAGGTTAGGTTAGGTTAGGTTTCTTGGGATAAAGTACTTAACTTCACGCTCTATCCCTAGCGGAGTAGTCAGAGAGAACGGAGCGCCAAACGCTGCGGTCCCTGCATACCTCTTTCGCCTCGTCCACTGTCATTAACCTCTTCATGCATGCTCTCCGGGGAGTCCTCATGCTTTTTACGTGACCTTCCTCCAGTATCTTCGACACTGTGTTTTCGAAAGTCAACCGAGGTCTCCCCTTACCTCTCTTACCACTCACTTTTCCATCGTATATCTTTTTTACTATTCTTTCGTCACTCATTCTTTCGACGTGTCTAAACCATCTGAGCACGTTCTTCTTCATTCTTACTGTGGGATAAAGTGTGAAGTAAACATAAAAGAAAGCCCTTAAAAAATTCTGGATGTAGAAATTACAAGTTCTAATTACATAAAGACAGTAATATTGGGTAAATAATAAAACTTCAATATTATAAAAATATGTTTAATTCTAAAACTTATTACATTTACAATAAAGAACAATTTTGAAATACAACTAAATATTAATAATGTATATAATAGTAATTACAAAAACTTTTATATATTAATATTATTTTCATATCATTTTTAATATTAAACAGAAGAAATAACAGCCATGCTTGGTTTAAATTTTAATGAAAGGAGCATAAATAACTCTTTTGTTTTCACAAATTTAAACATTTTAAATGAAACTCATTATAGTAGATTCAACGAGAATTTAAATTTGAAAATACTATCTGTCTGTGTTATAGACTACAGCAAAGTGTTAGAAGCGCTATATATATATATATATATATATATATATATATATATATATATATATATATATATATATATATATATATATATATATATATATATATATATATATATATATATATATATATATATATATATATATATATATATATATATATATATATATATATATATATATATATATATATATATATATATATATATATATATATAAATATAGTTTATATTAAATTAACTTTTTTTGTAAATATATTAACTATAACAGTAAACGATTATCACATATTTAAATAGTTATTTAATCATTGTGCTTCTCAACTTTGGTTAAACAATTAGCCTTTAATTTGTAACGGCCCTTTAAACAAAAATGCTTTAACACCTATGAAGTCTTATATTAAAAATATTGACTAGATATTCAAACGATTTGACTGATAATAATTTAGAGGCTGTCGTGGCCGAGTGCGATCTAGCTAACTGTAACGCGATTGATGAACCTGCAGTTCAAATCTCAGTGGAAAGTTGATTTTCTCGCTCTAGTATTAAGACAAAACGTGGCATTGAGCTACCACTACTCAACTCAAAACATCTGAGTATTGGTTAGTAGGAGGAGGAAATCTATATATGTTAATAATAACACCTCTGTCAATCCTATATTATGCAGAAAATGGCGTAAAGCTATTTGTTTTATTGAACTTCAGCTTCAGTTCACTTGAGCTACTGTCATTTTCCACTGGGGATTGTTTATTTTAAATATAACTTTTTTGTTTAAATTTAAGTAAATAATTTTTAACTACTTAAGTAAATCATTATGGCATAGTGGCCATCGTCTGATTGTAAGCGCGATAGTTATGAATTCAAATTCAACTTGGCGTAATGAATTAATTTTCAGTTTAGTTCTCACACGCTCGACTCTATTAAGACGTACAGAAGTAAGTAAGTGCATAATCAGTACATTAACTTCTTTTTCAGCTGATCTTTATCGATATTGGTCCAGCTTTATTTTATAATTGTAATAAAGAGATATTCTTTTTAATGAAATTTGATAACTAGGCAAAAAATAAGCAAAAGTGCTATTGGATTGACTTTCAGAAACACAGTATTGAAAATACTGGAGGAAGGTCACGTAATAAGTTTGAGGAAATTATTAAGAGGTTAAATACATGTAAGACGAAGTTAATGACAGTGAATGGAGGAAAAGAGGTATACATACTCAATTCTCTCTGACTACCCCTATAGGTATACAGCGTGAAGCTATATGTTAGTATGTACAAAAGTAAGAAGCACTGGATAGTGTCTAATTAATTATAAGGCCGTAAAAAGGCCTTTAATTTAAACAGAAACCCGCTAAAAGCGGTATGGATTCTGAAACTACCTGCTATTTTCTTTGGAAAACATATAGATTTAAATGAAGCTTGATTTGAACTCAAGTCTCTTTGGAGTACGTGTTTTAAAATGTTTTTCTATCGATCGTCAAAAAAACTTTTTATTTGAGTTTATATATATACAATATAATTTTTATCTTTCTAAATGTGTACAAACCCTTAAATAATATTAGGTTTAAGCTTAAATGAGCTTGTGTTTCTTGAATTTTAATATTTATTTGATCGTAAAATATTTTATGTAAATAGGGTTAAAGCTTCGCTTCATAATAAGCCTAAAAGAAATTCTTTGGTGGAAATTTCTTTCAGACGAAATATTTTTTCTAATATTTCAATGGATATCGTTCTAAGGTATTTTATCTTTAAGTTCTAATTCATTTTCAATTCAAGAAAAGCTTAAAAAAATTAACGTTGCAGGATTCGAACCTGCGACGTCAGATATCAAAATTAGTCTAATAGTCTTTCTAATTAGTCTTTGAAATTGTAACAATAATTTCGATTTCAATTTTTTCGAGGTGTTTCAGGTTAGCGACTCGTTTCAAATATAGTTTTCTAATTAATATTAATAAGTAAACAGTAATTATAGGAAATGGGTATTATTTAAATTTTTTGATTTAAAAAAAATTTATTAGGTTAATTTTACTTTTTTTTAACACTATTTTTGTATTTATTTTACAATATATACAGGCTCTATAATCATCTATAATACTTAAAAGTATTCATAATCTGCTCATAGTACCGCAAGTAGAATGAATTTTTTGTTGAGTCCAACACATAGTATTTCGAAAATTACACGAAATATGGAGAATAGAGTGACTTTAGACTAGGTTACTACAACACACTATACACTATAAAGAAGAAATGGTGAAGCACGTCAATTACTTTTCTTTATATTTACTTCCTCAAATTGAGCCCAAATCCACAATCCATAGTTTTCTAAACAGCCTCTATAAATAAACTTGTTAGCAATAAAATGAAATATCCACTAGCTTACAATGTATGTATATATTTAATTATTTAAAGTTTATAAAACTTCAAAAAAGGTTAATTTAAAAGTTATTTAAGAAATCAACACAATTAAGAAATTATATGAAATAAATCAAAAAGTAAATGCATATGTTATGTATTTATATATAAAATATATATGTTTGTATGGATAATACATACATGGCTTGAAGCCACATTGTTTTTAGATAGCACTCTTTCGTCGTCACTGTCATTAACGTCTTCATACAAGCTCTGCGAGAACTTTTCATGCTTTTTATGTGAGCTTCCTCCGTTATTTTCGACATTTTGTTCTTGTATATAAATATTATTATTAATTATATATCTGTTCTTGATACATACTGTATAAAAACTCAATTTTCAAGTAAAAATCAAGAAAATCTCCCTTAAGAACCTAACATATATTGTTAGAATTGATTATATGGGCAACATTTGACTACAATACAAGGTAGTTTGTGATATATGACTTATAGGTCTAAATAACACTAGTTTTCGGTTCATAAAACATTGGAGTCTATTCAAAAGTTTTCTAAACGTCATGATTGGATCGTTTTTTACTGTGCTTTTGATTTAAAAAATAATTTTAGATTCTTTAAAAATCAAAAGAAACTTCACTTATTTGTTTTACAAATCGAAAACAATACAATTTGTTAATTAATAATATTAATTTGGCAATTTTATTAGCTAAGCTAAGTTTCACATTCACCCTGCAATATGCGGGAGATGTATGACACTATCTTACTAATTTTATATAGGAATAATATACATAACAATTGTTATTGAATTAGTTTAATATATTACATTTAAATTCTATGAAATTTGAAATGAGTTTTACTGTACATATTGATCACTGTCGTCTTTCATTTTACAAAATATACAAAATGATTATTTTCTAATGCTACTTTCTATGCTACTTTGGTCGAGAGAGGAAAAATTGTTTTATATTTTGTTTTATTATATAATTTTAAGAAATGATTTAGCCATCGTAGCAGATGTGCTAATAGTGACTGTTACCAAATCGCTAAGAGCAATAACTAGAATATTTTTTCCATGAAAAAAAATTGAATATAAGTTTAAGAGAACATGTACAAATTTGAAAGCAGCTGGAATTGAACCTGTGTCTTTTGCACTGTTAAGTGCTTATCGCACGTCTAAATTCTCTTATGATTTATACAAATTATTGCACAGCATTACTGTAAAGAAATGTTTACAAATTTCCGCTACTCAACAGCGCTTGTACGATTTGCAAGAGGAGCGGGTACAAATCCCAACGGGATTCAAATTTTTATGTTTTTTTATATCCTTATGGATTAACAGTTAAAAAATCGGTCATCAGCTCGATAACTTCAATTATAGTTGATTTTTGTACACAAATTACTTAAATCTTTGAAAAACAACTAAATGGAATTGAGTTATGTCATCAAAGTCTGTCAGAAAGGACAGATGCAATCAAATCAAATATACAATCTACATTTAAGGGGTACACTAATCATTTAGAAATCTAATTTTGGGAACATCCACTTTGGATTTGGTAAAATTTAAAATTATTTACAATTAATAAGAATTGTTATTAGGACTATCAACATGACATTCTACACTTGTGTTTGCAATCACTTCGGTTGTGTTACAATTAATTTCATCGTTCGAATCGATGTTTTCTACTACATCAGTTACTATATTATGGTTATCATTTTCTTCACTATTTACATTATCTCTATCTATATCACTATCTGATATTACATTGTCTTTCACTGAATCGGTTATTGATTCACGTTTTTCAATTATAATATCAAAATTTGGTTTATAATAGTCTTCTTTTTTACCATTTTTAGGTAAATCTGGAGGTCTTACAGTTGATAGGGTGTTGGAAAGATACGACGATTGTAAGTTATAACCTGGTAATAGTTTTGGTTGTAGGGGTAGCATGAGGTCTAAAGAGCCAGTGGTTGCAGGTCTCGGTTGCAGGGGTGGAGCAGTCATTAGGGGTGGTTGCAAAGACGCCAAAGAAATAGCACCACACTGCGTGTTGATTATGGGACTCTCGACTGAAAGAAATTACCAGATTTCATTAAATTAATCTTATAGTATGAGGACAATTTATGTTTATTTTTTTTTAATTGTCCAATTTTTTATCAATTAAATAAGATATATTATAATTGTAATCATATTATTTTACTTCTTAATAATTATATTATTAAGATTTTTTCTTTTCTGTATTTGATTAAATTTATTATATGAGTCTTTTTTCCATTAAAATTCATTTTTTATTACCAAAAAGCGTAATTTAAGCTTTTTCGCATTATGAAATTAGTGATATTTTTTGCTAGACATCGTTCTTAGTTCTAAAAGTGGTACAGTTAAAAGTTTATTTGTCTAGGCGCTATAGGCTTGTGAGAGGGGGATGCGTACACTATAACTAGAGGTTGTTTGGATTTACCTATGGGTGCTCTAGCTTGTAAAGGTTGTGTGACCGGAGGACGCAGTAAATTTGATGGTCCCTGAAGTGCCAAGCTTATCATATTCATTCCATTTACACCTGAAAGTTAAACAATTATTAATATTTTCAATGGAATATATATATATAAATATATATATATATATATATATATATATATATATATATATATATATATATATATATATATATATATATATATATATATATATATATATATATATATATATATATATATATATATATATATATATATATATATATATATATATATATATATATATATATATATATATATATATATATATATATATATATATATATATATATATATATATATATATATATATATAGAGAAGAAACAACTTAGCGTTCCATGGATTCACCGTGCGGGTGCCGGGCCCATCGTGTTGTAGGAAGAGGAGCTCCGAGCAGCGCTTGGGACTTGCGACCCAAGTGTAGGTTTAAAGGGGCCCCTTTAAAATGCATTAACGCTCACCTTCACTGTCCGAGCTCCTCCCACTACCTAACCAAATTTTAAATGATTCTACCAAAGCCGCCTTCGAAGTGCGTTCTAGAAATGAATTTGTGATAGTTCTAGACAGGCCGAGATCTTTTAATAAACTATAGAGAGATTTTTATACCTCTCGCTCCTACTTCAACCGCATATAAGCTAGCTCTAAACTTATTCCTGGTCAGTTCGTTTGTAAGATCGAAATACTTGTTGAGTTTAAGGTGGTGACTTTTCGGGATATTTGTTTCCCACGGAACTGTAAGTTCTACCAGTACCACGCGTTTTAGGCTTCGAGAATATAGAAAAATATCCGGTCTGGATGACGAAACACAAATATCCTCAGGGATTTTATACTGTTTCTCATACGTGTCCATCACAAGTGTCCAATCAGGAGCTGGATCTAATATGGAGAAAGGCTTTTGTATAGGTTTTTTATGAGAACCTTCTTTCACAAACTCTATTGAGCGTTTGCTGGTTGTTATGTTTCTCTGTGCTCTTGCTACTGAAAGACTAACGGCTTCACGTATGATTTCCAGTACTTTGTCATGGCGCCGCGAGTAATGACCACTATCCAAGAGTACCCTACACCCCACCAGCATATGTTTAGCTGTCCCCACTGCCTCTTTACAGATGTAGCAAGATTTATCGGTAGCTTTACCCCATCTCACTAAATTACTTTGATCTGGAAGAGTCATTTGGAACGCATTTAGGTAGAATTTTAACAGTGCTGGAGACCAGTCGTGAATTAGGGTGCGCCATTTTAAAGCTAAAGGGATACAGAATTCTCCTATAGTTAGCCACTCATTTTGCATTTCTAAGCCCATTGCGTGCACCTTATACTTATCGTTCTCGTCTTGCCGAATAAAAGATTTTATTATGTCTGTGTCTTGGACTTTCCTCTTTGATCCTAACCCTACTTTACTAAATTGTGCTCCTATCATAAATTGCTTATGGAACTTAAGTCTTGACTCGAGCTCTGGGACACTTCTGTCTCTTGGAAGTGAGGTAACAATCTCATCCCGCGATTTTCCCAGAATATGTGTTTTGGCGACTCTTAGATGTTTATAGAGCTCCGATGGTTTCTTTAATCTCAACCCAAAATTATTTTTGTCTCTAAATAAGGTTGAGGTGTCCGCCGAATGCGCTAGCCCAAGCCAAAACTTCAGCATCTTTATGACGCTTGCATCTAACTTTGCCAAGAGAGTTTTATTAAAATCATATACGAGGAAAGGCCAATTCAGACGTGATGTTAGAAAATTGTCGTAAATCCAAGCTTTCTTGACATTACTTATAGGTTGATGGTCTACCTTTTCAAGATCCGTCATAAAGCTGTCGACTAGTACATCTAAAGATGGAGTTCGGCCTTTGTAATCTATTTTCTTACCGAGAAATTTAAAAGGTGCCGCTTCGTAAACTACAGCAATGCTTTCACCGCCAATTTTTAGTCCCGGATCGTAGGAGGTATATTTTGTGTCTCGTCTTCCCAGACAAAGACAGTGACACTTACTAGGTTTTGTCCTCATTCCTTTTGTCCACGTGCAAAATTCGTCTACTTCATCCAATAGCAGCTGGCATTGCTTTGGATTTCTAGTGAGTATCGCAAGATCGTCCGCAAAAGCAAGAATAGATTCCGTGTACTTGTTATTGAACTTAAACCGATAACCCCATTTTTTCTCGTGTTTAATTAGAATATCTAGTAAAATATTAATAACGATATTAAATACTATTGGGGATAAACAACAACCCTGAAAAAGACCTACATTATAGCCTAGAGGTTTTGAATGGCCGTCTTTTGAGGTAATAACGAATTTTAATTTTGAATAGTATGACGCGATTATGTTGCTTACTATCGTAGGAAAATTATACCATTTTAAAGCGAACATCAATAGATCGTGTTGTACTGATCCAAACGCGTTTTCTAAATCTATCCAACATACCGTAACTTGTCTCTCACACGTTCTGGCGTCTTTTAAGCTAGCAGTTAACAAACTATTATGTTCCAGGCATCCAGAAATTCCGGGTAGAAACCCTTTCTGGTAATTCGGCCTGAAGTACCTATTGCTAATCATGAAATGAGTCATTTTCGTCTGAAGTATTGAGAAAAAGATTTTAGATAAAGTATTGGTGAGAGCAATATATATATATATCGCTATAATATGCTACTTTTCCATACGCTTCCATAACGGGAATGCATTGTTTAAAAAATGAATTTGATCTCATCTCATGTGAATGATCTACATACATTTAAAATATTGCCCAATAAAATAACTTCTTAAAGAGAATAAGGACACATTTACATTTATATTTAAATTATATTGTGATTTTTACCTACATATTAAGAGAACAGCGTAAGAGAACATTTAATATATATTTTTTCAGATTCACTTTATTATACACAAAATATATAAAACAATATACATTTACATAATATGAGTAACTACGAAGCCCTCTATACAAATTATAATGAATTATCTCACCAAATTTGCTGTTAGCTGGCAATTCCTTCAGTACTACAGGGTGTTTCACTGCATTTACTCGTCGGTTGGAGGCGCTGGCGTCGCGTTTTCTTCTAGGCTGCTCTACTGGGAGGACGCGTCGTCTTTTCTTTGGTAGTTTTGATCGAGCCTGGCAATAGATGGCGTTGTTTTTAATATATTTTATATTATTTATAAAAAGCAGATTTAAAGTATGGTATTAAAATAATAGCAATTTCATTTTAACATTATAAAGTAATTATTTATGGGAAATATTAATCGAATATTTAAATTTTAATAAAAGAATGTGCTTTTAAATCTCTTTCAAATTAGTAATATTAAATCAAAACCTTAGAGTTGCTATAACAATTGTATTACAATTTTATCGTAGCAATTCCGTAGCACTTAGAATCGTAGCACTTAGACGATATTCAAAAGTTGGTAATTTATATGCGAGAGTGTGTGTGCGCTCGTGTGTGTGTATGTGTATAATTTAAAATTAATATTTATCAATATTATTAGACACTTTACATTGACATACATTATTGATTTTGTCTTTCCTATCTTTTAATAAAAATAGTTTTATTTTAGTATAAAACTTAACGTACTATGTAAAATAAATTTGCAAGGATTTCAATTATGATATTAAAGAGAGAGGCTTTTATGTCATTAAGTTGAATAAAATATACATTTCCAGTTAAAAATATTGTAATAAAAAATACTATTTTGAGGTTTTTTTAATTCTTTAGAATTTTTCTCCATCTTTTTTCGTTCATTGTTTTATAGTTTCTTGAACTTCTTCAAATTTTGTTATTAGAATGGATGAGAATAGACATACAGAGAGAATATAATTATATAAAAAACCTGATTATTTTTGTATGAAATTAGGTTTCTTTCAACTAAATAGCTTAAAAACACAACGTAAAGTACAAAATTTGCTTGCTAATTTAATATTTTTTTTAAGAAAATAAATAAATCTTTTTTATAATAATAATTAAAAGATTTCAAAAACTTTACTTTTACAAACTCAAATACTAATATATAATAATCACTGACACAAAATAAAGTAAGTACTTTGTCAATTGTAACAATATTCGCTACTAACTTTATGGTAATATCCTATTTACGTCTTCATAACGTTATTTATGTGGAAGTTTGAGAGCTTTTGTATAAAAGCTTCTTGTTTGTCATTAAATCGCGTATACTTAAACCAATGCACTTAGATGATATTAAATTATCATAGCAAATTCGAATTTGAGTGATTTAATTTTCTTAATAAGTTTCCTGTGAAGACGATAACGATTTTACCAAAATCGGTAATGTACACAATATTGATACAAAATATTGAACAAAAAATAAACATAAACTTGACTTGCGGTGTAACCATATATAGAACTCATATAGAGTACAATATGAATTTGAAAATGAGAATTTATATTTTTTGACAACTCTGTTATTAGTCCTTTATAAACAAAAGTTTAACCCGAGGGCCCTAAGGTGTATTTGTCAAAGGTTGCTCTGGAGTAATATTAAATATTTAATTTTAATATTTTTTGGTTCTTTAAAAATATGGATTATTTTTAAGTTTACAATAGTTTTTTTTTTAAACCCATTTATTATTTCCTATATTCCCATCTAAAAATCTTATACAAGGTAATGGCAACTGGTGACGGTGAGAAAGTGGAGAACGAACTTCGAAACGAACGAAATCAAAAGTTTCATCTAAAAGCTCATTCTCATTAGAAGTATATCCCACCATCGTGACCGCCAGACGTTCGGCCGCTACTCCACAATGGTCTAAAGCTTGTATTATTCTTTCAAATGATTATATCAGGAAAAGAAGTGTCTTAACTCTATGTTCCCACGGTTACTGCGGTTCCATCCGCCTACCCTGCTACGAGTGTTGATAGTTTCTTTACTCTTTGAACTTAAATAGTGCTAATTATTTTAATTTTTTATATAAAATGGCAACAGGTAGTTTCAATATTTGTATAGCAATTTATAATATAAAATATAATAATTTTTACTTTACCAAAGTAAAATATCCAAAGTGCTTATTTTTCGTTCGATATTTTCACTTTTGCTTATAAAAAGTACACTTAGTAAGATGTGAGATCTTGCCATTTATACATTTTCCTAAATGAAAGGAACAGATTACGATCCTGCTATTAAAATATAATTTCTTTTCAAACGCCTGTATACAAAAGAGTTAAAGGTATACGGATCTAACAATTTTCTGAGTATTACGGTAACATGCTACAAAGGCCCGTGATGAAATAAAATGCCTGAATATACTGCTTATGTTATTTTCCACTTACATCTGGGACATGAAAACATACGAAGTGATTTACGATGAAACTTGATAATAATATTACAAAAATAACCGTTAGTTATTATTATATGTATATTGGAGACCGTCGTGACGTAGAGGAGTAGCGTCTGCCTGCAAACGGGGTGGTTTGTGGATTTGACTGCCACTCGAGAAAGATGGATTTTTCTATTTCCATTTTCTTCGCTCTAGCAACTAGGCAAAACGCGGCGTTGAGTTCCGATGTACACTCGATTAATATTAACCATTGTCTTGTTCATCGCTTTTTTAACATATTGTTACGAGAAGGAAGGAATAATATAATTGCCTCACATTCCATTCGATGTAGGATGTAGCATTCGTTTCGATGAAGGTGAAGACACTCCATTCCACACTTCTCGCCTTTTCCGAAATTGTATGTTAAGTGACGGAGCTCAACGCTGCAATTGACCAGTTTCCAGAACGGAGAAAATTCAAATAAATCTTCCTCTAATGGAAATCAAACCCACAAACCGTTCACAGGCAGACGCTGCGCCTCTGCGCCACTACGGTCTTTACCATAATCTTTGTACTGGCAATGTACTATTGTACTAATGTACACACAACTACAGTCTTATAAGCTCGATAGAGTATAGTTTCGTATGATCACACATTGATGTAGGTGAATAAAGGTGATAGGTGAGATATGATGGATACATTCTTATTAGGTAAATGGAGACGATAATGATGTACTCAATTTGAATAATTCTTATACCAAAATTTTTATTTTATGTTTCTATACAAGAGGTAATATTATTCGTAGTTATTTTTTTTCTTCTATTTTATAGCTTCATGCTTTATCCCGCGTATAACAGGATAGGCGGAGGGAACCGTAGGAACTGTTGAGACTCAGTGTTAAGAGACTGTTCCCTGCTTTCCGTCTTTTCTAGGCATTGAGTGTTGAGTTACCTAGTTGTCAAAACCAAAAAAATGGATATGGAAAATCCATCTTCCCTTCACTTCTTTTGTACGACGTTTAAAGCGTTTCAGTAGACTACAAGCCACATAGCCACGTCACGGTGAATGGAGATCATACAAATTATTATATATAAAAAAATGCATGTATTATATAAATATATTTTTTTAAAATTTTTAATATTTGTTTAAAGTTAATTCTGCCCATTGCACAGGATAAACCATGAGGATAAAAAAATACACATATTCTTTTTACTTGAATCATATATTATTATTTTTTTAATGGGAAGGACAAGGCAAACGAGCGGTCGGGTCACCTGATGGTACGTGATCACCGACGCCCACGGCCCTGTGTAACAGCAGAGTTGTTACAAGAGCGTTGCCGAACTTTAAAGTGGACGTAGACGTGCTTTTTGAAGGTACCCATGTCGTATCGATCTGGAAACACTTTCGCAGGTAGTGTGGTACGTGGAAAAAAGTTCCTACGGAACCGCACAGTAGTGGAATTCCACGTGTCCAGATGGTGGGGATGATCACTTTTACTTGTGTCGTACTGTTCGGTTGGAGAATTCAGCGGCAGGCACCAGATCAAACAGTTCTCCAGAACACTACTATGGTATAAGCGGTAGAGAACGCACAACGAGGAAACTTCTCTACGCAGCGCAAAGTATCTAGCCTTTCACAAATAATTTTGTCCCCAACGATACGAACGGCTCTACACTGTATGCGTTCAAAAGGTTGTTAATATTAGCTATACAAGTTAGATATTAATTGACTAATATTCTCGTGGGAAAAGGACCTACAATCCTCATAACTATTATGACGCAGTGGCGCTGCGCTACGACTCAATTATCAAATTTTACTAAAATTTCTTCTGGAATTAAACAAATCCTTTACGTATATCATACTATGTACATAATGTAGTACAAAATATCGTTATATATATATGTGTTCACAAATAGCTAACATGTGCAGATTTAATTAAAAGTGGTGTAAATTGTCCGCTTTTAACTAATTTACGAGCGTCTTATTCCCTTAAATTGTTCATTCAAAATAATGGATGAAAAATTAGATGTGGAAAACTTTATTTACATTGAATGAATGTAGGTTCTAATTCATAAAAAAAAGTTTAAATTTTAGTATAATATTTTTTTATTGTTAATTTGCTGATCTTCAATACGTTTTACATTATGTAAAATATTGATACGAGGGTCAAACTGAAAGTTCTTAGAAAATCAAAAACTAAGCATTCTAGCAAGTTATTAGTTTTATTATAACTTTTCAAAATAGCGTCCATTTACATCAATACATCGCTGCATTCGATGGAACCATTGAGAAAAGCACCTTGCCCACTCCGCCTTAGGGGTCTCTTCAACGGCGTTTTGAAACGCAGCCACTGCTTCTTCGGCGTCCATAAAATGTTTTCCTCGAAGTTTTTCTTTTATTTTCGGGAATAAATAAAAATCGGGGCTATACGGCGGGTGATCCAGTAATTCCACGTCTATGGTCGCCAAATAGTCGATCGTTTGCCTGGCGGTGTGCGACGAGGCATTGTCGTGATGAAGGAGGATCCTGCTGCGAGGTCGTTTCTCTCGAACTTTTTCCAAGACAAGTGGCAAACAGTTGTTAGTGTTAGTGCATTAACCGTTTTCTGATCCTCTAAGACAACTGTCGCGTAATGACCTGTCTTTCCGAAGAACGAGGCCACCATCTCTTTTCCAACACTTCGACCTCCCTTCACTTTAGTTAGCAACTCTTCGGAAGGAAATACCCACTGAGCAGACTGTTTTTTGGTTTCCGGATCATAACAGTAAATCCAGCTTTCGTCACCCGTTAGTATGTCGAACACAGCATTTGAGTCACCTCCGTTAAATTTTTGGATCATTTCTCGGCGCCAATCAACACGGCGGAGTTTTTGAGCCTCGGTCAAATTATGCGGTATCCAGCGGGCACAAAGCTTCCTGACCGCTAAATGTTCATGGCGGATTTTGTGCACTTGACTCATACCTATGCCTAAACTTGTCCGAATCTGCTGATAAGTCACTCTATCTCACGCCGCACAACACTGATATTATCTTCAGTCATCGCTGTAGAAGGCCGTCCCTCACGCAAATCATCGGTGAGATTAGTTCGACCACGTTTGAATTCATTAAACCAGTTGTAAACTGCGGCACGAGATGGGGCTTCATCGTGAAAAGCCAATCGAAGTCTATCATAACTTTCTTGTTGACTTATATGACATCGAAAGTCATAAAAAATCATTGCACGAAAATTTTCTCGGCTTAAATTCATTCTGACGTGCACAGACAATTTTCAATTTGCCGCCAAATCGTAAAACTGAACTGAATGAAATGTATACTCAATATTATTGGTAAAGAGTTCTATTTTCAAAATTTAAACTTATTTTTTTAATATAATGCTTTTAAGTTGCCAGTTCTAAAAACTTTCAGTTTGACTCTCGTATATGCATACAAGTAAAAGGATTAACTGATAAAATATCAAAAAAGTAATTGCATAATAAATTGGTATAGAAAAAAAATCCCCACTTGTCTTCGAATAATTGGGATCGCATTAATATTGACGGGGGGCTCTCAGTTGACCTTCCAGAATACAATATCGTTGGTAATAGAAAAATCACATAAAGCATGAGGTGCCTTCTAACGATGTCTTAGGTATGATCATGTTCATGACTTGGGTTAATCCTTGAAAATACATGGATGTAAGACCAATATTGATCTTCAATATGTTATTTTATTTGTGGGTGAATTATTCTGAATTTTTGTTTGTTTACGAAAATTCCTTAAGCCCTAATTAAGACATTTCATTCAGTCTGAATATATATATATT
>JAZFAU010000962.1:0-31704 GCA_037178615.1 Dione vanillae
TTATATTTATATTATTATATAAATATATGTAACTCCACAAGCTTAGAGGTCAAACAAGCCCTACAATTAACAGTAAAAATGAAAAGGGGCATATTTACGTACGCATGACAACGGAAGGAAGTGGATCGATCGAAAGATACATACATTATCATATATTTACATAATGCAATGCTGCAACGATTGTTAACCGGCTAATATTTTGAGCAATTATATTTTAATTATTGTATTTTTTTCGTTTATTTCGTTATTAAGAATTGGTTGAAGGTTATTGTGTAAGGACAGTGTTGAAGTGGGGGTCGTAGGTTCTAATCCAAAGCAGGGTTATTTAATTTTTTTGTTTGAGTAGTTAACATACGGCGTTAAATTCCGTTAGTCAGTCAGTCATTGAAGATTAGGTAGAAAGCGTTGTATATAGCATTATATCTGGGATACAGTAAGAAGATATAAAAAATATTTATTTTTAGAATATATTTACAAAATCGATTATTTATAATTTACATTTATATATTTTTCATCCAGATCCATATTTGAAAGTGTCATATCAGAGTGAACGAGAAGCTTAGAAAACAACTTTTACGTCTTTTACGTAAACTGTCATTGTAATTATGCTAGACTTATTAGTAAATATGCTTGTTGAGATATATATAGGAAATGGGTTTTGACTTGTACTTTCAAATGATAGGCAAGAGTTTGTTTCATAATAGACATTTTTTTTATTACACATTCTTCACGCTTTATCCCGCACATGGCAGGGTCGGCAGAGGGAACTGCAGGAACCATTTGAACCTAGTGTTAAGACACTCCGTTGTTTAGTTCCTGCTTTCTCCGTCCCCACTTATATATATTATACATTCATTATACCTATATCTACTACTATATACTTAGGAGGACTGAGTTAATATTTTTAATGTAGACCGTTTCATGTGTCTATAGTAAAATGTGGGCTGGCACTGCCACTTACTGAACGGAATATCTCAACACTACTTACCTGCAGTTCCCTGTTACTACCCTGCTTTGAACGGGCTAAAGCGTGAAGCTATAATAATAATATTCATAAAACGATAAGAATACTAACGTTAATATAGAAATAACCTTAAGTCCAGGGAAGTTCTGTATATTAGATAATCGTAAACATAATTTTTAACAATTTCGTTTCCTCTCAATCTCATTTCCACGTCTTATGTTCTCACCTGATTTTTCATAGATACATCGCTTGCAAAATCATTACAGCTGTTCATGTCTTTCCTGACTACCACCATTCATCTGTCCATCTATTTTTTTAAGTTCACACTTTTACTGCATATTGCAGGGTAGGCAGAGGAAACTGCAGGAACGATATGAACCTAGTGTTAAGACACTCCGTTGCTTAGTTCCTGTTTTCTTCGTCCCCACTTTCCGCCTTTTTCGAGGCATTGCGTGTTGAGTGGCGGAACCCAATGCGCGTTTTGCCTAGTTTCTAGAGCGAGGAAAATGGAAATAGAAAAATCTATCGTCCCCGAGAGGGAATCGAACCCTCAAACCGTCACGTTTACAGGCAGACGCTTACGCCTCTGCGCCACGACGGCCCTCATATTCAATATTCTTTCTTTTTGGATTCATTTTAAGATTAATTGTGACAATTGCCTTAAGAATAATTTGTAAGCCTTTCTGATTATTATTAATATGTATTTTTAATCAACAATATTGTATAACTCTAAACTGTCTTCGTAATTAGAATAAAATCTACTTAAATCATATCAATATTTATAAATAAAGTAATTACACACACATTACACAGCTTCCTGTGCCATTTGACTGATTTATTGTATATAAAAACCCTTACATTCATCTTTGTTACACGTTTACAAGATAATTCTTACGGCCGTATTACTGGCAATTGGACTTGCTAATAAGTTGTAGATTAAGGCGTGTAGTTATTAAGTAGTAAACGGTCTAACTTATGTATGGAACTTTAAAGCTTTATCGGTGATTTATTAAAAGCTAATCTAAGCTAAGCTTAATTCAGAAATAATTGACTTTAGGATATGTAAGTAAAAGAGTGGTAAAAATCAATGTTTTGATCTTGAAGAAAAATAAAAAAATGAAATAAATATATATATGACAATTTAAAATTTTTTTTTTTTTAGCTTCACGCTTTATCCCGCACATGACAGGGTAGACAGAGGGAACTGCAGGATCCATAGGAAGGTGTTAAGAGATTCCATTGCGTGTTGAGTGGAGGAACTCAACGCCGCGCTTATGCCTAGTTGCCAGAGCGAAGAAGGTGGACATAGAAAAATCCATTCGTGATAACATCTGGCTGTAAAGATGTTTATAAGCGCTAGGGTTTGTGGGTTCGATTCTCACTGAAAGAATTATTTTAATTCTCAAAAGGCTATAGTTATCGCACTTAATTAAAGTAATTGGGTTATATATATATATATATATATATATATATATATATATATATATATATATATATATATATATATATATATATATATATATATATGTATTACACGTGTTTGCTTTTAAAGAAATATTTTCTCTCCATACTTAAAATCTTTCACGCGTGAAAACGTGACGTCGTGTAGACTTTTCACTCACCTACAGTACAGTATTGATATACACTCGTTTTAATTTTCTAAATTCGAGCCAATCTATGCCTTATTTTGTGAATATAAAGTACAATATAGTATGGAAATATCTTTTATTTCAGTACTTCTACAATTCACGCTCATAAATTTCTATCGTAAACAAGTCACTAATGCTTAAACGCAATGAAAGGAAATATTAATGTTTAGTAAGTTACTGTGTTCGATAATATTTTATCGATATACTCGTATAGAGGACCGTCGGGGCGCGAAGATGCAGCTTGTTAATGCGATGATTTATGGGTTCAATTCCCATTCGCACGGAAAACGGAGACCGGAGTGTCTTAACACTAGGTTCTTATGCTGTGGTTCCTTCTGCGTTCTTTACTTAAACTTTTATCTCTCTCGCTGTGAGATAAAATGTGAAATTGAATAAAATATATACTCATATTATTATTTCAGAATTAGTACTCTCTAGTAGTTCCTAGAAGATTAGGAATCTTGAATTCAAATGCCAACACTTTATTAGTTGATTTTTTTACATATTATCCTTTATGTCTCTTTAATTGATATATATATATATATATATATATATATATATATATATATATATATATATATATATATATATATATATATATATATATATAAATATATATATATATATATATATATATATATATATATATATATATATATATATATATATATATATATATATATACATATATATATATATATATATATATATATATATATATATATATATATTATATATATATATATATATATATATATATATATATATATATATATATATATATATATATATATATATATATATATATATATATATATATATATACTTATATATATATATATATATATATATATATATGTTGTTTTCATAGAAGCTTTCCCGCAAATTCACACGCAAAGTCTCCTTCAATTTCTATAAAGTACAATATCAATTTATTTATACATAAATGTTAATGCGATCGTCTCTTCCCTATAACTTCTAATACATAATGCGCCTGCGCATGAAAAAATTATACTAGAACGTTCGAATAGACATAATTTATTTATCATAATTTACCTATCAATTGTAATTTACAGTCACTTCACACTTTGTAATCAAAGCAATTACGAGTATAATACTTGTTTTGTGTTAACATGGTTCTTAACAAATTACTATTAAACCTGATTTCAGTAATTCTTACTTTAGACTGTAAAAAAGTATAAAAAAGTAGATTAAGTCGATTAAAATTACTTTTCATGTAAAACTAAGTACTCGACTTTTTTATAGTTCTTTCGTATATTAATCTAAGTACATATTAGTGATATAGTCATCTGATGAGACAACGTGTGTTTCACCACTCAAAACGCAATATCTTAAGGGAGAATGGAGAGGTTTGACACAAGGTGAGAACATTGTTTTGTTAACTTACATCTTCATCGTCATTTAACGTCTTTTATTAAAGATTTTGTAGTTATTAAGGTCATTTTTTATATATAGAACACACATATATATATATATATATATATATATATATATATATATATATATATATATATATATATATATATATATATATATATATATATATATATATATATATATATATATATATATATATATATATATATATATATATATATATATATATATATATATATATATATATATATATATATATATATATATATATATATATATACATACATACATACATATATATATACATATATACATATAAAAATAATAACAAAAACAGTAAAATTCAATATTAAAATTTGATACATTTCATTCCACAACATACACTGTCCAAACTAAAAACAATAGCGTCAGATAGCGAGTTATCCGTCAGATGTTATTTCACGTGGCTCTGCGCAAATACTCGCCAATTATGTACCTACGTAGTCGTTGCCTACTGACTATTGAGTTGTTCGCAGACAACCCACTTTGGTAGAGTGTCTTGTATATTTTTGTTTTTTAAATAGCAAAAAGGAAAATAAAATTAGTACCGTCATGGCGCAGAGGTACAGCGTCTTTCTGTAAACACGAGGGTCTGTACCTTCGATTCCCATTCGGGGAAGTAGGGTTTTTTATTTCAATTTTCTTCGTTCTGGCAACTAGTTACAACGTGGCGTTGAGTTCCGCCACTCAACACGCAATGCCTGGAAAAAGGCGGAAAGCAGGGACCAGAGAGAGCAGGGACGAAGCAACGGAGTGTCTTAACACTAGGTTTTTGTGGTTCCTGCAGTTCCCTCCGCCTACCCTGTCATGTGCGGGACAAAGCGTGAATCTAGAAAAAAAAGAAAAAGAAATAGTTTATTAAAAGTCCATGTGTTAGGTAGATTTTGTTTGATAGACGCATTTCAGCTGTTAGATTGATTCATTTAGGCATTTAAGAAGAACTTTTTAATAATTCCTTTAGACTACTTTAAAACTATAATAACGTCAATCTTGCTTAGTTGTTTTAAATGACTGTATCATGTTTGTTTAAACACTAAAAATATATTACTAATATATATTGTATATTATTACATATTGACATTATTATGAAATATTTTCCTTAAATATCTATATATATAAAAATGAATTGCTGTTCGTTAGTCTCGCTAAAACTCGAGAACGGCTGAACGGATTTATCTTATTTTGGTCTTGAATTATTCGTGGAGGTCTAGGGAAGGTTTAAAAGGTTAGAAAAATTCGAATAATTGCCGAAAAAATTTTTCTATTTCCCATACAAATGTTTTCTAAATAAAATGAATAGTCAATTTGTAATTTATTACCGCTACATAAAGTTCAAATTCGCGTGCGCGTTGGAGGATCACGTTCTGAAATTCAACAGAAGTGAAAGTGAATTACGAACGCGACAAAATTGCATAGTCTCAAAATACATAGTGGTCGGCTAACTTCAGCTAACTTCAGTTGTTAATCTGTCCGATTTTTTTTAATAAGACTATATTGAGATCGAAAGATAAATCTTAAATTTTGTCACAAATTAAATTATAAATCTTAAGTTAAATTTCTGAACGCAATCATAATATTTGACATTGATTTGACAACCAACTAATATGTCAATCCATCCTGTCGCATTTCAGAGCATGGAAAAGTATTACGATATTATATCTATCTTTGTGGATACGTGCGCGAGAACTTTCTTTACTTTGGTGATCCTATGTGATAGTGACATTCCAAGTAATGTGCTTTTTTTGTGATAGTGACACTTTACTGCTAAATAAGCGGGAAATTTTCTCACTTTGATTAATTACAATTTACGATGCCGAGGAGAAGACAACCTGACTTAGGTCGTCGTAGTCAATCAAATGTGCGAAGAGCTACCTCACGTGCTAACCGCACTGATGACCGGAGAAAGACAGATCAAGAAAATAGTCGTATTGCTATGTCAGAATTGCGTTCTTTAGTGAGTGACAATGTAGGAGATAGGCTTAGAATGCAACGAGTTCGTGCACATCAAACACAACAACAGCAACCTAGACATAATGAACTTGAGCGAATCCGCAGACGCAGTGCTCCTGTGATTCTTGAACGAGCTGCATTCCACTATGATCCGGCAATTGATTATTGTGCCGACAAATCGGTAACAATTAGGGAAATGAAAACAATTTGTAAATATTGTAAGGCGTTAAAATACACTGGTGAATCTACTGGATTATGTTGTGCTGAAGGCAAAGTAAAATTGCCACAATTGGTCCCACCACCAGATCCTTTACGCTCTTTAGTTTCTGGGATTGGAAATGATTCTAAACACCAGTTGAAGCACATCCAAATGTATTTGCTTCAGATGCTCTGGGTCGCATCTACACAGTACATCCAAATAACGATGAATGTTATTATTTGCGGTTGTTGTTGGTGAATGTTCGTGGTCCGACATCGTTTAAACAACTGAGAACAGTTAATGTACAGCTGTGTGCGACTTACCGTGAGGCATGTCAACTATTACATTTACTTGAGAACGATTCACACTGGGATGATACGCTCAAGGATTCCGTAATATCTTCATCGCCGCATCAAATTCATACATTGTTTGCGATTATCATATCGACATGTTTCCCCTCGAATCCAAAAGATTTGTCTCCCGGAGGAACCGGAAAAACATTTTTAATTTCATTGCTTTTGGCGAGGATCAGAACGCGAAATGATGTTGCTCTAGCATTGGCTTCATCTGGAATAGCTGCAACTCTGCTAGAAGGCGAGCGAACTGCACATTCTGCCTTGAAATTACCACTAAACATGCATATCACCGACACACCAATTTGCAACATCGCCAAAAATATCGCAATGGCCAAGATCGTACAGGTATGCAAATTGATTGTTTGGGATGAATGCACAATGGCCCATAAGAGGTCACTGGAGGCACTGGACAGAGCGTTGAAAGATCTTCGTGACAACCAAAATATTTTCGGTGGGGCCATGATTCTGTTGTCTGGTGATTTTCGTCAGACTCTTCCAGTTATTCTCCGATCAACTGTTGCTGATCAACTAAATGCATGCCTAAAATGATCAAATTTGTGGCATTACGTAAAGACACTCCACTTAACAACTAACGTGCGAGTATTTTTGCAACAAGATGAAACTGCAAATGTGTTTGCGAAGCAGTTGTTAGACATTGGAAATAATAAAGTTGCAGTGGACACCTCGACCGGATTCATCACATTACCTACAGATTTCTGTCACATCACAGACTCAAAAGTGGAGCTTATTCAGCGAGTTTTCCCAGATATAGCGCAAAAGTTCAATAACCATAATTGGCTGGGTGAACGAGCAATATTAGCAGCGAAAAATAAAGATGTCGAGGATCTTAATGCGACCATTCAGAATTTTCATCCAGGACAGTTGGTTTCCTTTAAATCAGTCGACACCGTAATGAACCAGGATGACGTAATCAAATATCCCACTGAGCTTTTAAATACACTGGAATTGCCTGAATTACCACCTCACAATTTGCAGTTAAAAGTAGGATCAGTCGTCATCATGCTCCGTAACATTAATCAACCTCGACTATGCAATAGAACAAGACTGGCTGTGAAAAGACTGATGAATAACTTCATTGATGTGACAATCTTAAAAGGAAAATATAAAGGAGAGGATGTCTTGATCCCGCGGATACCGATGATTCCAATGGACTTACCATTCGATTTTAAACCCTTACAATTTCCAGTACGTCTGTCCTTTGCGATGACCATAAATAAATCGCAAGGACAGCCGTTAGAAGTTTGTGGAATCAACTTGGAGTTTCCCTGTTTCGCGCATGGACAATTATACGTCGCGTGTTCGCGCGTCGGAAAACCGTCTTCTTTGTTTATTTACGCACCACAAAACAAAACAAAAAGTATAGTTAATGAGAAAGCTTTAAATTAATTAACAGACTGTATTTTAACAGTGTGTGTCTGTGAATATCAAATTTAAACCTTATAAATAGCCAGTATTTCAGGTAAACTCTGTTTTCTAAGTAAGCAACATGATGTATCGAAAATAATAATAAATCTTTATGCTTTATTCAATAAATGCTTTTTTATTAAATATGGCTTTTTTATTAAATACGATTTGTTTGTTTTAAAATGATTTTATACAAAAGATTAGGTTTTTTTTTATCGATGAGGCAGTACGAAGTCTGCCGGGTCAGCTAGTGTATAATATATACAGACGTCTGAAGCCATTTGAACTGTAGTACATAGCGAATTGAACATTTTTGAACGATTTATTAGAATAAAGCTTTTTAAGTCTCTATTAAGTGTTTATATTATAGACATTTACTATTTATGGCAGAGCATAGAAAAGTATACGTTTTATTGTATTTACTGACATGGAACAATATCCTAGCCTAGAGACGTACAATCTAGTCCTGTTATGTTACACATTACTATTTTCATTTCCTTAGCAGATCTTTAAATAATTCTCTTAAAGACTAAATTACCTTAAAAAGACCATAAAAGTCTAAAATATAAGTATTAAGTTTTCCATATAAATCTCTAGAAACATCTCTCTCCTACTCTATGGCGGGTATGATTCGAGCTCATGCGATTACGACACCTGTCGCCTTTCCCATGGAATTTATAATTTACCGGATTGCGGGGATCGCTTAATTGTATTCACCGTACACTGTAGCTTGTCTATAGATATCAAATATGATATTTGGGTAAGTTTGATGGATATTTATGTTTTATGCTCTGTAAATTTAATAAGAGTATTATAAATTCTGTCTCAGTTTTGTTGTAACAAAAAACTCTCGAACAGCTTAAAATTGAAGTAAATGATCTACTACATATTGCCAAAAAATACTATTTTAATTTGTGGCTTTTTAGTATGCAAGTATTTAGACAATTGTGATAAAGTGATTGTAGTGGGCAAAGTAGAGTAGAAAAAAACCTAGAGGAATCATCTACCCAATGGTGTGACACCGTAAAGGAGATCACAGGCACGGAGATCGAGAATCTGAGGAAAGAAAAAGACAGCGGACAAGCTATAAACAACTAGTCCGCCTCGCCAGGTAGGTATATAAGAACTGGCTCGACGCTAGGCAATGAAGATAACTAACCAAGAAGAACTATTGAGGTCTACTTATATAGAAAAGAATGTGAATTTTATTGTTTTATCTGTCTATGAAAGTGGAAATTTGAGTAAATAAATTTTAAATTATTTATTTTATTGCCAATTTAATAGAAATCGTTACTCAACAATTGGGGAAAAAATTATACTGTTAATCCATTATTAACTCACAATGTACATGTCGGCGCTAGGACAGAGTTTCGTTATACTGAGTCCATTTTTCATAATAAAATAACAGAGTGGTAGCAATTGGTTTATTTTTATTTATTTCGTGTTTTTTTTACGGTAGAAAGACTGAGCTGCGAGACTTGGGTTTTTTACAGAATGTTTTTGATGACATTGGTTTATTCTCGTACAATAATTAATACAGAAGAGATTGACATTACATAATTCAGTCCTTTTATTTATATAACAGCTGATATATCTGTTCAATATTCAAAATTAATATCATAAAGAACTTAACATTACAAATAGGTTTTACTGATTTAATTAATTAAACATTAATTTCAATACTAATTAATTTCTAACAATAAAATCATAAAATGTATATTGATATGCGCCCATATACATGACAATGAAAATATTTAAAATTTAAATTCAAATATACATTTACTGCCCCTTTCATAACATTTGTCAACAAATACAAATTGTTTGATTAGATATTCTGAAAATCCACTAATCAGTGTGCTAATGTGACTTATATACAAATGATAATAGAGACAGATTTAAGTCTATATATATATATATATATATATATATATATATATATATATATATATATATATATATATATATATATATATATATATATATATATATATATATATATATATATATATATATATATATATATATATATATATATATATATACCACTAGTGAAACTACATACATACACCACTATATACCACTTAGTGAAAAATTAAGCGATTTTTACAAATTTTACGCAAATCAGAAGGTAACGACTCTATCATTCGCCCCAAAATAAATAATCATTTAAATATGTATTAAGTCATTTATTTTATAAGAATCGGAACTCTACGTCATAATATGAAGCCTAATTTGCCTTTTGTAACTACTATTGAGTGTTAGAAAAAGTTTGTTTGATTTGTCGATTTTTTTGAATAAAATTGTTGCTTTATTATGACTAAATAATGTAGTTCCGCTATAGAGGCATTTAACATATTGAATTATTTTATTTATTTCCTTAATAAATAAACCACCATCCATTAGAGGATTACAAATTTTCGAATATTTTTTAATATATGTATATAAAATTTTCTTTTTGTTTAGTGACTGACAGATCGATAAATCTCAATTAAAACTATTGAATATTTATACAAGTTTGAAATTTGGCGAAATCTCGAAACTCCTGCGGGAAAGAAGAACAAAAAAGGTTTAATTCTTATAATCCACGAAAGCGTAATAGTAGATTATACAAATATAAGTACATCTATATGTTAAATTTTGTTTTTATATTAATATTTACATTTTATCTCCTTCCTTAACTTCCTTACCGTCGTGGCGCGGAGGCGCAACGCTTGCCTGTAACGCAATGGTTTCTGGGTTCGATTCCCACTAGGAGAAGATGGATTTTTCTATTTCCATTTTCTTCGCTCTGGCAACTAGGCAAAGTGCGGCGTAGAATTCCACCACTTAACACGCAATGCCTCGTAAAAAGGCGGAAAGCGGGGACGAAGACAGCAGGGACTAAGTAAGCGGAGTGTCTTAACACTAGGTTCCTATAGTTCATGCAGTTCCCTCTACCTACCCTGCCATGTGCGGGATAAAGCGTGAAGCTAAAAAAAATCTCCTTGTCTTTTTAAAATTCTTTCTTAAATCTCTCGAAATATACATATTATTGTTTAAAAAAATCACTCTATCGTGATCTAAAATGCGTTCTGTATATTTAACTTAATAGTATGTTATTCTTATATATACATGTAAAGACAACAGTGTCTGTCTGCGTTATTCATTTCACGCATCGCGCTACCAACAAATCGTTATACGCCCATCATATGCCATTCTGTTGATACAAATTACACTGTTTCATATAAAACAACTTTTGTATATTGCATTTTCTGTGGGTTCTCTTACTTTAGATATGATTTTTATCAATTATTATCGTTTTCAGAAAATGACTGGTAAAACTATCTGTATACCAGTGTGTCTTGTAATTTTGTCCTTTTTGGCTTCACACATTATCCCGTTCATATTACGAAAAGTAGAGGCAGTCTAAGCTAGCCCGTCTGTTCTCCCTATCCTCTCAAATCGACACATTGGTAGAATTCAATATAAGAATGTAAACGAAAATATAATTTAGTTTTATGGATAATTAGTTTATTTTTGTATTTAATGTGATGTGGAAGAATATAGTGCCTTGATACTTAAACATTTGTATGTACCCAACACAGTAAGGTATCTACAATGTTCAAAATGTTTATCTTTTATATATAAACAATTAAAATAACATTATGAGTTATTTTTAATGCAAGCTTAAATTTATTTATTAGTATTTACTAACATTAATTATTTTTATACTTACGATCTTTTCTTTCTAAAACATACTTAAATTAGAAATGTCCAATATTGTGACCGAATGAGAAATGGTGATAGTCTCACATAAAGTAGTGGCGGAGCTTTTGATAGAAAATAAAACTGTAGTGGGTTTGATTCTCAACCGGAAAGAATAGATAATTTTCATTTTCCTCGGTTTAGTACTGTCACTGTACGCACGCAATGTAAATACCCTCTGCCTAACTTGCTATGTGCGGAAAACAGTTGTTCCATTACAAATAAAGCTATGTCGTAATAAATACGCCTATGTATGGTAAAAGTTGACAGTTCACATTCTATATACCAATTAGACAAAGCCAGGATACAAGTATATACAATATTTACCCTTTGTTTTCTACATACATATATAGCCAGCTGTAGTTTCATTTCACGGTTGGGTACCGTCGGGGCAATCATGGGAACGATGTGAGTTTAACAGTACTTTATTTACTTTGTACATATATATGTGTGTATACATAGATAAATATAATGCAGTATTATGTACAGTTGTGACAAATAGAGGAATATTTTTTTTTATTTTTTATAATTAGGGATACAATACAATAATATTAATTTAACACTTATGCCAGTTAAGTTTCCACTACTGTTTTAACAGGGAAGTGGACTAAGTTTGATGTTATACAAAATATAACTATTTATGACAAAGTAAAATTTTAACGTAATGTGGTTATTGTTAGTTACTAATAAGTAATTTTCACAAGATTATAAAATTTACTTAAAATATTTTTAAACAGATCAATGTGGTAGTATTTTCTATTATGACTATTACAAGATCTTACAATAAAAGAAATTTTGAAATAATTAGTTTTATAAATAGGTATTGAAAAAGTATTCTGAGAGCGATCGTTAAAACGAGGACACTTAATAAAATCTTACTGAACAGATATGGAGAATCAGTTAAATTATTAAATATTTTGTAAAGAAACAACTCTATGTTCTCTACGTTCTTTAAGTGACAAAAAGACAGAATCAGGAAAAGTAAATCTCCTGATAATTTTTTTTGTATATTTTCAATGAAGTTGACATATTTTGCATATTGTGGATACCAAGCAGTTGACGCATACTCTAAATGTGACCTAACGAAAGTGATTTTTTAAATATATTAATATACTAACTAACAAAAGAAAAGGCCAGTGTATTCTTAGCTTATGTAGTAGCTTATATAGAATACTAATATTAATACATAAGGATAGGTTACATTTAATATATGATTCTTTGTGTCTTTTTCCTAATAATTTCTGTAATAAATCAAACCAGGTTCCTTCTTCAATTACATTTATTAATACTGAGTACAATTCAGATATCAAAAGGTACAGCATGACTGCTTAATGTTCTCTTCAGAATGTTCCTCCCAAGAATGGTCAATCAAATATTTATACTAGTTTATTTATACCCCCACACAGTTGACCACTTCCGATACAATTTAATGTTGCCAACTAAACTATTATAATTAATATTTTTGAAATACAATTCCATAATAAAATATATAATCAAGTATAACCATTAATAAATTATTATAACATCGGATATTACAATGTTAAAATTAATTGATAGACAAATAACGAGTGACGTTCAAGACAATATCTTATTTCTTTATACAAATAATAATAAAATATCGATAAATTACAGTACAATTAAGTGATAAAATAACAAATCACAACACTCGGCCATCCGAACGCGTGCTCTCTCCGGAGCACGCACTAACAAATCACAACACTCGGTTATGATATATTTACTATGTATACAGAAAAATTTTTTTTAAAATTCAATTTCAAATTATTAAGAAAACAAATTTATTAACAAACAAAAGTAAATAAAAATTACAATAATACAATATTTATACTTAACGCATCTGCACTTGTTATTATATATCCATATATTCTACGAGTTATTTTATTTATATAGGTTGACCAGTAGAACTTACAATATATAATAATAATAATGACCATTTTCTGCAAAGTTCACTATTAAGGTATGTTATTCCGTATTACATATTGTCCCCCACTTTTCAACTTGAACTTTTCATTGTTTCGGTCATCCACCACCTTAGTCAAGAGGTCCAGTCCAGCAGGGTCCCACAGTGGTGCAGATTTCGTATTACCATCTTCTCATTGACCGTCCTATTTCTAGTCCCTTTCCTTGGATACCACCGAGTGACCTGTTTACTCTGCTTTTTCTGGTGCAACGCAGCTTGTGGCTTCTCTAGCCCCATTTCAAATGGTTTTGTCTCTAATATCAGAATTACTTGATTGTCTAAAATCTTGTTTCTCAGCATACTTTTTCCAATTACAATATATAACAATAATAAATTTTTAAAAAGTTTCCATAAACAAATGGATTTCAAGGTGAATACCGCATGCAACAATCGATAGCTATCAATTTTTTCATAAAAATAAAAGAAATGACAATGATATAACACAAGTTACTTTATAATGTCGAACAGTAAATTCTTAATATATTAATAAAAAAAACAATCAAGCGTAATAAAGACAATATCATAATGATGATACACTATGTAATGCTGATAAGACTTTCGGTTTTGCGATATTTACGTAATGTCGTTTTTACATACAAATTCAGTAAAAATAAATAAACTAAGCTTCTAAATTGTTACTTATATTATAAAAATACCTAACCTTTTCATTATTTTCAGTATCATTTCTAATAAAGCTAAAGAAATTCCACAGCAAGGAATATTCACGTATCCAAGGTCTAATTCTATCAGATGCTATTCTTACACGTCTGTTAGTGCAATTTAAAAAACAATTAAATCAACATTTGAATTATCTAACCATTTAGCAGCATAATAATTTGTTTTTGATACTTCTCCACTAGATATCTTGAATAAAGGATTGCAAGAGATCTTTTGAACTGTTATATTCTTTTGCCGCGTTTGAGGCGCATAAAGTAATGTTGATTATATTTTATAATTCTGTATTAATCATTTTGACATTCAAAATCTGAAATAAATTAATAGAGAAATATAATAATTTAAACATTTTAAAATAAATTTCAATGTTAAGAAACCTTAATGACACAAATCCTAACAACACGAGGAATAAATCTTTGTTCCAATGTTTATTAAACATATTTAATTGACAATAAAAAAAAATAATATCAATATATCTTAAGAAATACATAAGTCAATCAATTTCAAATAGACTAGCCACAGCAACTTGCCGTTACAAAAATAGCAAATAACAATGCGTTATGTTAACTTCAGAATTCGTATTTTAGCACGATTTTAATTTACTAAATTTCCATAATTATGCAAATTATTATAAATATATATTTCAAAAAAGAATAATATAATTCCCACTTAAATCATCATATAACAACATATGATATGAATCATACGGCCGTAGCGTTAGGTACATTAATAGTACGTTTCGCTGGGATATGTTAACCAAAGATATCAATTAGGTATGCGTTTGGCTAAGCTATCGTTACTATACTTTTGTATTGTAATGGAGGTCGCAGAAAATTAAAGTTGTAGGAAATCTCTGGTATATACTTTAGTTTAACTTTTAACATGTTATTGAGACCGGCCGTTAAGAAACCTTTTACTAATATTACTATAGGGTCATGCGAAAAAAAAATCTTTAAAATAAACCTTTAGAATATTCATATTAATAATAGTAGTGTAAACTAATAATATAGGAATCACTCTTCTCACTACAAATGGTAAGGTTAATAATATTTCAGTAGTTTTCAAAATTATCACCCGGTAAAAATGAATTTAGTACTTCCATTTTAATTGCAGTTAAATTTTAGTACTTTATTAAATTATTGGCAAAAATAAAATTAGCTCATTGTGACCAAAACTTTCAATTTCTACAGATATCCTAATTACAGATATTTTTAGAACACTTCATTAGATTACAAACGCTGCCAAAATGTATGAATTCAAATTTGAAATATTTATTACCAGCATCAAATAATTCAAATTACGTATTTGAACACACAATTAACGAACGGTTTAGTTAGTTAAAGTTAACTACTTGATATGTGTACATACGTGGTATGATACAAGGGGTTTTAGTTTAAAATAATTATCAAGATGACGATCTTACCCGACGATTGACGATTTAGTGCACTTTACAATAATTATAAGTTCAGTTAAAAGTTTAATGAGAATTTGTTATAAATTATAGGTCCATTCTACTGTCGGGTCTTTTAAAATCTGGAATAACACTAAAGTATTTTTAATATTTATCACTGATTACATTGTTTATTACACTTTAGAGCTTGTATCTTATTACGTATGGAGTTATCGGCATTTACGTTATTTCACATCTGCTGCGAGTATGAAAACTTATAATAAAAATAATTTCTTCATTTATCCACGATTTACTAAGAATATCTTCAAAGAACAGACAGTTTATCATCTTGACAGCAAATTTAAAAAAATATATATTTATACTCTTACTTGGATTTTATCGGCCATTAGTTGGTTCAGCTGTCGTCACATAACACAACAATTGTTTCAATTGGTTGGTATTTCAACTTCTTTCACGACTGGAAGACCTATATCTTGTCAATTCTGCCTTACTGGAATGAAAACATTTCTCGTCCCCTGAAAAACTATTTTACGAAGCTTCACATTCTTTTATAAATTTTAAACTTGTCTTGCCTTTTTTTTACTTTGGGGCCAACATTAAAGATACAGATGTAGCACAAGCTCAAAAAGATTTGAATACCTTAACCGAGTGGTTTAAATTGTACTTACTGACAATTAATACCGTAAAAACGTGTTATGTAATATTTAAACAAATGAAAATAAAAATATTTCATCTCATAACCCACTAGTAGTTAATAATGTGATTATCTAACAAACGTCTGAAATGAAAAAATGAAAAATACCTGGGTCAGACACTCATCTCTCGTGGACATATCAAATTGAACACATCAAAACAAACTTTCATCCATTTTGGGTTCGCTAGGTAATATCTCCCAGTGTATCCTCAAGAAATTAAAATACAATATCTATAATTTGCTGGTGGAATCACACCTAAACTACCTAATCGAGATTTGGGGAAATGTGCCTAACACAAAACTGCGTGACTTACAAGTTAAACAGAATAAATTAGTAAAATTATTATTTCATTATCACCACCTTACTTCAACAAAACTATATTTACTGAACTAGGAATAATGAATATGAAATAACTCCACTCTTACAATACTTATAACTTTTACACAAATGCTACTTTTAGCAAAACTCACAAATATACAAACGAAGTACACGCCGGGGAAGCTTGCTTGTCTTATCGAGTGTTCGAACAAAATTTACTATGAAAAATGTAACATACGACGGAGCACAATGTATAATAAACTACCCATCGACATAAAAACATTGTACGAGCTTACATGTCTTAAGTCAAAATTAAAGAAACATTTTTAAAAATTATTCCAAATATTTATAATACTATTAAAATATTTAAATAATCTCATTGTGACTACAACTTTACTGGCAAAATGTTCATCCTACCCGCCTATGTTTTTATTTTATAAAAATTTGTACTTTTTTCAAATCAAACTTGAATTATTGTATTATTAATGTTATTTTCTTTTTTTTTTTGTTTATTCTAGTAGATAAAAAAAATTGTGCGAGTATAACGACCGATTGTAAAATTGTAGTTATTAACAAACTGTAGATTATGTTCTCACGTAAATGACCGTATTGTCTTTTGAAAATAAATATCTTTAAACAAATCTTTAAACCATACGTATACTAGTATTAAGCTTAGCTTGAGCTATTTCACATCACCGTACCAAGCATCTATTAGCGTTTCATTTCAAAAAATCGCACGTGATTTGATTATAAATACTAAAACGGCTTAAGAAAATCTTAGTTTACATGAAATTATTCGTCATTCCAAAATTACTGTTTGACCGACTGCGTTTCAGCTGTATAGCTGAATTATCTTACTGCAATCGATAACTTGAGTTCAGCTATATAACCAACATAACAAATCTATAAGTTTTTACATCGTTTGTAAATATCTGGCTTAGCTCATTCATATAGCTCTAATTACTATTGTTTAACTAAAAGCACAACAATATTTCTTCTACATTCTTCAATATTCTTACTAAGAGACTATGTAATACGCAACCTCATGTTTGTTATCTCAATCCGCCTATATGGTTGTATCTCGCACTACATGGTTGCAACATAATTACCAATATGGCTGTTCCTCACGCAAATCTGTATCTATTTTTACACATTTTTCTGATAGTTATTGTCAGAAAAGTTAAAATTTGACGACAATAATACGTTATTAATTCGAAATATATTTACTTCAAAAATATTAACTTTACCTGAAATCACATTATCAGCCTTCATTATTTCTCATGAAACCATTTCTACACTATAAACAAACAAACAAATTCTCTCTTCTAAAAAAAAAAAAGTTTTATCAGTTATTACTTAGGTTTTCAATATTATATAATCATTTACAAAACTAAATATTCGTATTGTAGCATTTGCGAATATCGATAGCATATATTCGCATTCGTATTCACGAATGTTTAAAAAAAAATTACATTCGTTACATCACTAATATCAAGCTACCTACATGTTTTTCAAGTCAAGTCAATTACGTCACATTCATAGGTCTGATTTCAAGTCATCTACATTCAAACTCACATTTACATAATTCAAGCCACCTACATGGTGGTAGATCATTTCAGACATCTATAATTCAAGCCACCTACATGGTGGTAGATCATTTCAGACATCTATTATTCAAGCCACCTTCCTGGTGGTACATCACAATTCTACAATTCAAGCCACCTTCCTGGTGGTACATAACAATTCTACAATTCAAGCCACCTTCCTGGTGGTAGATCACAATTCTACAATTCAAGCCACCTTCCTGGTGGTAGATCACAATTCTACAATTTAAGCCACCTTCCTGGTGGTAGATCACAATTCTACAATTCAAGCCACCTTCCTGGTGGTAGATCACAATTCTACAATTCAAGCCACCTTCCTGGTGGTAGATCACAATTCTACAATTCAAGCCACCTTCCTGGTGGTAGATCACAATTCTACAATTCAAGCCACCTACCTGGTGGTAGATCACAATTCTATAGTTCAAGCCAATTTCAATTCAATTCAATCTATAATTCAACAATTCAATCTATAATTCAACAATTCAATCTATAATTCAACAATTCAATATATAATTCAACAATTCAATACATAATTCAACAATTCAATACATAATTCAACAATTCAATACATAATTCAACAATTCAATACATAATTCAACAATTCAATACATAATTCAACAATTCAATACATAATTCAACAATTCAATACATAATTCAACAATTCAATCTATAATTCAACAATTCAATCTATAATTCAACAATTCAATCTATAATTCAACAATTCAATATATAATTCAACAATTCAATATATAATTCAACAATTCAATATATAATTCAACAATTCAATATATAATTCAAAAATTCAATATATAATTCAACAATTAAATCTATAATTCAACAATTCAATCCATAATTCAACACCTACTTGGTGGTATATCGCATTCATAAATCTATAATTTAATACACCTACTTGGTGGAAGATCGCATTTACAAATCTATAATTCAATACACCTGCATGGTAGTAGATCGCATTAATAAATCTATAATTCGAGCTACATATACAAAATTCACAATACTTAAATGAACTCGCATATTCATCATAAATAACAATTATTATAAGACTAAATTTCTGTTTCATATGGTTCAAACGTTTGATATAGTAGTAACGTACATGCGTATCAGAAAAATTTTTCTACCGTCTTACAACAAAACTTGCATGGAGGGTACTCATTTACTATACGAAAAATAAACTCACGATATTAAACCACATTATCTGGTTGATAATTCTTTCATACAACAATTTAGTCTCGGAAAATAAAGAGCTAAAACGGAATATTTTCATTTCTTTTACTTACATAAATTTCTCCTCTCCAGGGCGCGTGGAACTTTACACTTCTGAGATGTAATAAATCAAACCAGGTTCCTTCTTCAATTACATTTATTAATACTGAGTACAATTCAGATATCAAAAGGTACAGCATGACTGCTTAATGTTCTCTTCAGAATGTTCCTCCCAAGAATGGTCAATCAAATATTTATACTAGTTTATTTATACCCCCACACAGTTGACCACTTCCGATACAATTTAATGTTGCCAACTAAACTATTATAATTAATATTTTTGAAATACAATTCCATAATAAAATATATAATCAAGTATAACCATTAATAAATTATTATAACATCGGATATTACAATGTTAAAATTAATTGATAGACAAATAACGAGTGACGTTCAAGACAATATCTTATTTCTTTATACAAATAATAATAAAATATCGATAAATTACAGTACAATTAAGTGATAAAATAACAAATCACAACATTTCTTAGGTTCTGTTTTCTTAGGTATATTGAATTTATTCCAATCCATGTTATATTTTCAAATAGACTTTTACAAGTACTTTTGAATTGTCGGATGAACATATCGTTATCTCAGGTTTGAAAGGCAGTGAGAAGAGTCGGTAAGAAACTCAACAGTTGCTTTTTATAGAGCAATTATTGTTGTTAGAGCCTTAATTATCGTGTAATATTTTGAAATTATGATAAAATACAAAGTGTCTTAACACTGCGTTTTCTAAATTAAGCTGTAAATAAGCTTTTATCCTTGTTTAAACTATACAAGCTTTGATGAAAGTATGTGAAATTAATGAGCTTTCAACTTAAATTTTAATATAGGCGAAAAAATATGTTTTTTCTAATATTCTTATTTCTATTTAGTCATGCTTAAACGTATCTATGTTAATAACCTGCATTGAAAATTCTATCTTATCTGGGGGCTATATTGGTACATATATTTGCCGTTTTCCAAAGAAGTAATATTGAAAATAAACGCGCCTTTTTTATTATTTGTTTAGTATTCGTATGTAGAGGTAAAATTCTGTAGATTTAAAATTAATAAGGTAAAGTAAAAAAAAAATCTTACGAAACAGAAAAATAACTAGTAAAAGTTTTTTTCGTTATAAGGTACTAGAAAAAAATGATAGTCGTATACATATAGAAAAGTGAATTAACACGTTCCTAGACCTCCCTCTAGTTGCCTTTATCGCGCCATAGTTTAAATTGATTTTCCTAAATCTAATAAGCGCTTGTAATGACAGTATGGATGTTCATTAATAAAAGTTTGTAGAAAGGTAGAGTTATTTTCTCGAAATAAAATATTAATTCCAGCGAAACAGACTAAAATTGAATACTTGGTTAATCTATGATTTATTTGTTCATTTTTATTTACTATTTAATTTATAGTAGATAATAATTAATAAATCAATTAAATGGTTAATGTCTAAATACAGATAAATATGTAGTAGCTTATTAAAAAAAGTTATTTTGTTTAATTTTGGTTTCTAGTGAAGTGACCTGCGGAATATGCTAATGTAGAGTCATGCAGAGATTATTTTATATCGTTTTTGTGCCTTTATAATAAAAGTTTACAGTATAGTCTATTATGTGGTGTTAAAACAATTAAAACAATCTAATGATTAATAATGGTTTATAAAAAAAAATAAAAATCACTTAGGTTCTTTTGAACGTCTTAAGGAAATCAGAGGGACGAGAGAGCATCGTGGGTATCTGTGTAAACAATTTGCCTAAATTTTACCAGTCTTAGTGAGTAAATATTTTAAATGCTTTTTTTTTGAATTTCTCAAATTATAAAATAATATATAGACCTGTATAGTTAATTATATTAAAAGATCGCAATATCAACGTCTCATAACTTTTTTAAATACATATGAAACACAAATATAAAAATATTTTTTATCACAATTTAACATTACAAATTTTTTAAATGTAAATGAAAAATCACATTTAAAATTTCATTTTTTTTCGGACAATTATGTATTTTCGTATTGGCATTACATTATAAAATTGTAGACGTTTCAAGAGCATTTAAGAGTACTACACAAAAAAGTTTTATCTTTATCTTAACACCATTGATATCTGTTATAAATATAAAAGATCAAGATAACATCTTTTTTAAGATATCACAAAGGCTATCTTGTAAATATAAGAAAATGGAATATCATGATTGGAATTTATTATCCAAACAATTAGGTAACATTATAAGCACTTGTTATGTAAAATTGTAATCATTAAAAAAGTAAACGATCAGGTGTAATTTATAGTACTTATAGCGATGGTAAAAAGCTGAAACCGCACACAATGTAATAAACTCAGTATAATTTATTATATTAGTATAATGAATTAAGAAGCCTTGAACAAGGACACTTAATTTGGAATATACCCTATGCTCACTATTACATATGTTTTGGGAGTTTGAATAATTTTTTTACTATTTTCTTACTAAAATAGTGATTATTGCATATAATTTATTTATTTGTGCATTTAAGACATGATAAGAACCATCCCTATTGTAATAGTTTCGCTATTCGCTAATAGATGGCGTTGTCAGTAGGGATTTAAAATAAGGTCTCTGAGGTCCTATTAATCAGATACATCTGTATCGTTAATCACTTAGATGCTTATACTGTTTTTTTTATGTATCAGATGGGAATATAAAAGTTAGAAGAACAGGGTTTTAAGTTAAAATAGTTTGTGAGTGGAATGGAAATTTTTTTTATACATTCAAATGTACTATATTCTTTATGTATTCGGTTATATTAGGCCTTTTACAATTGAAATTCAAAATTTTTTGAAAAAAAAAAAAAAATGTTATTTGAAATAATAAACTCGTTTTTATGTCTGTACTAATTATATTGCTATATTTATTTATTTTTAGCTGGAAATCAATTTTAAAGAAAACAAACTTCCGATTAATCTGTCATTGTATACATATATTGTGCAATAAAATAATGACATACCACCCAAACAAAATAAAAAAATTGTCTATATTAGGTTTTAGTTCAAGTATAAACGAAAGGAAGCTTAGCTAAGAAAACGTCGTAACTAACACCGCAAGTTATTATAAGCGAATTAAAACCAGAGTATCAAGACGATATTATGCCAATATAGCAATTACCAAAAACCAAATTCAACATTCTACACGATATTCAAAATGAAAATTCAATTGGGAAGTAATGTAAAATCACGGAACTTAATCAAGGATGGATTGCAGTTAGGAACTAGCGTAGAGTACATACTAATGATTTACCTACCCAGAGTTGGGTGAGTGACCATCGTATGTCGAGGCAGTCTCATTCGCTCCTGTAGACGTGCGATTGCAATTATTAGTGCTCGTACTGCTTCTTTGATAACTTGCTTATTAAGAACAGTTGGTAGAGGAATCTAGGAACATTGAATATCTAATTTAACTGTTTGGAGGGAAATTAGCGGTGAGTGAGCTATTTGTTATGAAGACTTCGATTTATATATTGTATTAGCATTTTTTTATATATGATGTGAACGGAACTTACAAATGATTAATTGTTATATCTCATGATTTATTATGTAAATTTTCAAACCAATAAGTTAGCTAAAGGGAGTATGAAACTTTCCCATCTTCCTATATTAGCATAAAACTGTAGTTCAAACTCATACAATTGTTAGGGCTTCACCTTTAATGTAACTACAAAACTCGAATAGCTGGAAAATCGATCCTTCCATCATTTCTCACATTAATCAATCACTTCAAATCATTATGATGGGGACGATTTTTAAATTGTTAGGAAAAAAAACCTGCGATGTCCTGCCTTTCAGTGACAAATCATATAGAAAGATTGTAATCCCTGGGGGGGAGTAGGCGGTCCCACGCATGCGTCTCGGTGCCACAAGCGACGGCACGTGAGACGGCAATGACTTGTTGTGGCGTCGATGTTGTGGACTTGATGTGTTTTGATGTTCGGTCGTTGGAGAGTCTGTATGTTTATTTGTTTTTGTATAGCTTGGTATGGATGTTGAATGGTTGTAATATATTTACTGTTTAACGTGTTTTAAACACTTTAGTGATAGTACGTAATATTAAATCAATAAATTACTGGTGTTTTATGAGATTTTATATGAAGTGGAAAGTAAGAAGTTTTTTTAAATATAGGACTAATTTTTTATGGTATTTATGGTTAAATTATTTATTTATCTGTTATATACCCTTTATCACATTGATCCTAATTTTATGAGAAAAAAAAAATCGAAAATAACGAAAAAAAATAATAAACACATCACAAAATATAAGATTTATTATATAATAATGATATAATTAAATCTTATACACAATTTTTTCACAACCATCTTGAAACAACAATAATCATCCAATAATTAAATCAGTATGACGTCCGTTCGCTCAAAGACTCTCGCATCTCCATTTCCGTTGCATCGCCATACAACACACACAAGCAACTGTCTCGGAGTACTTGCGTCACCGTCGCACCACACACAGCGGAAGTTACGCCCGACCACTATCTATTTTAGTGTATATTCTTTTTTACGGTTCTCGATACCTATCGAGACCTGAAATGGAATACAAGGAATTTACTTGTAACAACTTGCTCGGGAAACGGGTGAGGGATTGATATCGTGTTTGGTAAGATCATTTTATGTTCCTTATTTTAGGTTTTTTAGGAATAAATTCCCTTCATATGCAATTAAGTATACAGGACCAGATCAGAAGCTCTGACACGACTTTAGAAATGGCGTAGTTTGGCTTAATCCAAGGACTTAATAAAAAGTTAGTAAAATGATTAAAAAATATCCATTAAATCTCATGACTGGCGTCTCACTGTGAGAAACAGAAAGTCACAACGTCATAAAGAATCTTTTCTAGAATATTAGTGTTCAGAAAACAGTAAACTAGAACATATGTATAGTTTGGAATATAGTTGTTAAATGTTTTAACAAACCATAATTGGTTAAGCTTGAAACTATTAAAGCTTCAGCGTTTTGTTTGGCAAAGTGAGGAGCTCAATTCGCTTAACTATAATGGAGCTTAGCTCAGGATCGCAACCAGGTCTCCATTACAGGAAATTGTCCCAAAAATCCTAGCATAAAAGCAAATAAGAGGCATTGTGAAGGTCACGGCATCATCGATCCGCGTTCGAGAAAGTGAGATTGGGTGCCATACTAACACCCCCCGTCCGCTGGCTATGCAGCCTGACTTAATCGCGCATATATTGAAACATTGTCACGCGGTTCGGCGGTGTCGTCGCCCCACTTAAGTTTTAGCAATTTTTGTTTCTCTACATTGCTCTGATTAAAATACAGTAAACTTGGTTTGAGCTTTTGTTTAAGCTTTTGTAGTAGTATACGATATATCTCTCATTACTCTTGATTCAGGGGGATCTTAATCATTAATGCATGTATATATGATCGTTAGTATTACTAATATTTTTTTATTGTGTTTAGCTGCACTCTTGATCCCGACATGGGCGTGTAGGCCAGAGAGAACTGCAGGAAACCCTTACGAACTAGTGTTAGACACTTCGTGCTTGTCCCTGCTTTTTTACGTCCCCGGCTTCCGCCTAATATTATTTTTATATGATTCTATTGCTTAGTTATTCGTCAGTCTTTCTCCTTTTTCTTTTGTTATAATATTCGGGAGTCTGATATTGTATTTTGCCATCCAGCACCCACCTGAAATTAAAATAAAATCATTTTTATTAATAACATGTGTTTTTTGTAAAGCACGGCGTGAGTTTCCGCCACTCAAAACGCAATGCTAGGAAAAAGGCAGAAGAAAGCTGGGACTGGAGAGAAACAGGGAACTAAGTAAGGAGTATATAAAACAATAGGTTCCCAACGATTCCTGCCGTTCCCTCTGTCTACTTGGCCATGTGCGGGGAAAAAAGCGTGAAGCAATATAAAAAATATGGTGTTAGAAGGTTACGGTGGTACAATACGCGCAAGAGCTTGTTTTGAGGCAACGTCCAAATTTCAGTTTTTAAGGACCTAAGCGTGTGGGTTAGCGATTTTTTTTCGCCAGTTTTTTTTCAAACTGTCAGAAGATGAAAATTTTTTCTCGAGGAAATCAAACGGTGTGGTTTTCACAACCTAATTTTAACATCAGAAAACGAGAGACGATGAAGTCACATACAATTTTTAAATAAGGTATTTATATATGTTATAAAAATAAAGTAAAGTTCTTAGTACTTAAATGATACAGTATCAATCAACTTATTTATTTACTTTAGGATATGCGATAATCCTCTATATAATATTTTGGTTATTATATTATTTTAAGTTCTCAAGTCAAAACGTCACAAAAAGACACAAGGTTGCTAAATATTTGTGATTAACCTTTTTTTAATTTTATATATTCATCTTTTACCTTTCTCATATAAAAATAGAAATTCCAACGCCATAATCTAATGATAGAGAATTAACCTAAATAAATATTGGGCGCGTCCACAAGTTCACATCTGAGGTTACCAGCTGTAGGTAACCTACGTATGTAATGAGCGTGACCTTATTCTAGACGACCAAAAGTATGTACGGGATGCATTGGAATGGCCAAGGTCGACGCACCCAACCCCTTAGCCTCCCCCCTTACATATACATATTATGTGCACTTTTCAAAGTGATTTTTTGTTTTCTTTACGATTTTTCCCCATATTTTCAGGGAATAGAAAGGTGGATCTCTCTGTTTCTCTACTTTCGTTTGGTTTTGGTAAATGTGTGTAAGGAAGCGGGGAACCTACGAACCTAGTGTTAAGCCACTCGTTGCTTCGTCCTGCCTTTTTCCGTCCCCGCTTGTCCGCCTTAATATAATTTATAGGATTTATCTTATTCTTCATTTTCTCCTCTTGTTCTTTTTGTTATATATTCGTAGGGCTTATCTGGTACTTTGGCCATCCATGCACCACATGAAATAAAATAAAGTAATTTATTAATAACATTGGTTTTCGCAAGCGCTGCGTTGAGTTCGCCACTCAAACACCATGCTAGAAAAAGGCGGAAACTGGGACGGCGAAAGCAGGCATAAGCAAACGGAGGCTTAACAATAGGTTCCCCACAGTTCCCTATGTCTACTCTGCAATGTGCGGGATAAAGCGTGGAGCTATAAAAAATAGTTTTAAGGTTAAGGTTGTATTACAATAACGCAATGAGCTTTGTTTTGAGGCAAAATCGTTACAAAATTTGTTTTTTTTCCCGGGAAAAATTTTTTTTTTTAAGACTTAGCGTGCGGGATTAATGCCAGTAGTTTTTTTGTCAAAACTGTAAGAATATGAAAATATTTTTTTTCTCGAGTGGAAATCAACGGTTGTAGTTTAACTAACCTAAGTTTAAAATTCAGAAACGAAGATGACGCTGAAGGCACATACAATTTTTAAATAAGTAATTATATATGTTATAAAAAATAAAGTTAAAATGTTTAGTATGTTAACTGCTAGAGTATCAATAAAATTATTTAGTTACTTTAGAAATTGCGATATCTCGTTATAAACATTTTTGGTTGACTATATCTATTAGAACGTCTTTCAGTCAAAAACTGTCACAAAGACCCACAAAGTTTCGAAATATTTGTGATTAAACCTTGTTTAAATTTCTATTATTCATCTTAAACCTTCTAATATTAAAAATAGAAAATCCACTCCATAATCTAAGTATAGAGTCATGACCCTAAAAAATATTGGCGCATCACAAGTTCCACATCTTGAGGTTCTAAGATGTATGTACCTAGTATGTCATGAGCGTGACCTTATTCTAGACGACAAAAAGTATGCGTTACGTGGTATGCATTGAAATGGCAAGGTCGACCGCCCCAAACCACCTAGCCTCCCCCTTCATATACATATATATGGAGCACTTTTCAAAGTGATTTTTGTGTTCTTTACGAAATTTTACACCCATAATTTCAGGGAATAGATAGAGGTGGATCTCTCTGTTCTCTACTTTTTTGGTTGGTAATGTGTGTAAGGAAAGCGGGATTTGATTCTTATGATGTTGCCGCTTAAAATTTTATGAGCTGTTGTATTAAAAAAAAAAAAAATGGGGAAATAAATATCTAACAAATATTCCTATATTTTGTAACATCAACTTGAAGTTTCATTCATTTTGAAGGCTATGGACTTGGACATTGAGTTAATTTAAACTTCCAAAAAATCAATACAGACAGACAGACAACAGTACACACGGGTGATCCCTTCAAGGTCCATATGCTTTTTCAGGCAAAAACCCTAAACTAGGCTTGATAGGTTAAAATTATATATAAGTACATATATTATCGATACACAAGTAATTATAATTATTACATCATCTCAGTCATATACTATGGGTTATATGAAGATTACGCTTAATATATACACTTACTGCTCTATATTGTCGCGCTATAAAAACGTTGTAGGACTTTTTGAAACAATGATCGGACCTCTTAACCTGATTCTAGCATTAAATACCTCACGAAATCGAACCAAAGTCGTCTGCTATCAGTAAAAACGTCCACAATATAAAGTTTTAATCTATGAACTTTTAAAGTCTCTTAAAAATTTCTTGGTTGCTAAATATGAGATTGAGTACTGTCATTTTCATTTAAAACACCTAGGGACTATAATGGTTGACTGAAAAGGGGAGACGGAGGTCGGTATCCAATAGGTTATTCATGCTATCATGAGTATAAGTGAAATTTTACAAAAAGCATACAAACAACTTCATGTTATGCTATTTAAGCTTATGAGAGGAATTGACTTATTTCTTTCATTGATAAAAAACATTACAACAAAAATATTGAAATAAAAATAAATTTTCACGCTTTATCCGCTCGTAGCAGGGTAGGCAGAGGGGAAATGTCACAGAAACTTTGGGAGCGTAGTGTTAATACATTCGTTCCTTAATTTGCACCTTTCGAGTTATTGAATATTGAGTGGCGGACTCAACGCCGAGAGAAAACGTTCCATCATCCTCCGAGGGGGAATAGAAACTCACAAAACCGTCCTTGTACAGGCCAACCGCTAAGCCTCTGCGCCACGACGAATCTCCATAAGTTATAGTGAAAATTTTTAAGCAGTTTTCTCTTATATATGTGGAAACTTAGAAAGTAACATGAATTACGTATTCAGTGCGTTTAAAAGTAGAGATAGAGATATACTATTAAAGAACACAAATTTGCTTACGTTAACAATTTTTCTGCCTATCTTTAATCTATTTAACAACGCTTTCGCAAGTGCGGCCGTGAACTCCTCAACTAATCATGCATGCTCGAAAAGTTGAATGTGGAGAATGGAGGTTTACAACACTATGTTCTCACAATTTCTACGGTTCCTCTTTGGTTACTCTGCTATTAGAGAGATAAAATTGTGAGCTAAAAAAATAATATTGCAATGTGCTAATTCTAGCGCAGTGGATCTATGTCTGTCTGTAAACGTGACACGATTATTTACGTGTTGATCTTCACTTAAAGGCAATAATATAATGAAGCAATTTTATTTGCCTCTTATTACGACAAGTGTTGGAGATCCACCGCCCATTATATCTTATGTGTCCATTAAGCTGTTCTTTTTGTTTTAATTGTCTTAATAGCAAGATTTTTTAGCCTATCACGTTGAGTTAGATATGAAGATGACTTTCAGATAGATATATTAAGGGTGGATATTCTTTCTATATAACTTTGAAATGCATCGATGCCGTAAATTCCATTACTTTGTAGGTAACTTTCTTTTAATTCAGTAAAATAAAACACTAGGATGTTTCTTCTATAGAAAGTTATTATAAATTCTCCTTCAATCTTTCTCACAACATATGGTTATGTAAAAGATAATACTCGCCGAATAAACGACAATATAAACATAAAAACAAAGTTTTTTCAACAATGAGAAATCAACATAATGAAGTAGTTGTATATAACAGGAATCGATGAAGAAAAGTTCAGTCAAGAACATAGTTATCCCTCCTATTTAAAATATATTAATTACATTTTTATTTTAAGAATATGATTCTATGAAAGAAACATATTAACTTAAAACGATATCAAAATTCTTCGTTCTGGAAACTCGAAAGCGCGGCGTTGAGTTCACCACTAACACCACAATGCCGCGAAAGAAATGAGAAAGCGGGGATGGAGGAAAGCAGGGACTAAGTAACGAAGGGTTATCTTTCCATCCCCGAACACTAGTTCCTAGGTTCCTGCAGTCCTTTGTCCACTCGCAAAGCGAGATAAAAGCGTGAAGCTAAAAAAAAAGTTATTACAAAAGTACAATTTGCCTCTACTGGGTATTGAATCGGTGATCTATTACAATCGCTATTGATCTTGGAGGTAGTTATTAAAATAGCAGTTATGAACTTTTCACGGCCAAAAAAATTTGCTTTCACCGAAACATCGTGCGTATGATAGACAGCGTACGAAGTACTCGATGCATTTTAATGAGCCCCTCCCACCGTCTATTGTCGATGGGACGAGTATTAAATAAAGAGTGGTAGCGTTGTTTCAATTTGGACTATTTAACAAAAACAAGAAAAATATAACTTTTAAAAAAAACAAAATAAAATGATACGTTATATATGTCGAATCAGGATAGACAAATGAAAGAAAACTAATTCATATATTTGTCATGATTTTAAAGTGTGTCTAGAAAAATGCTTAAAAAGATATACAAAATTTGAACGAGCGGGATTGAACTTTGCACAATTTGCAAGTTTTAAATTCACGAGCGCGTGAGGTAAAGAGGTGCGTTGAAAATTTAGGGTTATGTATAAAAAATAATACTGTCCCCGCACTTGAAAATATCATGTATATTGAGAGGCGAACTTAACGCCGCAAGCATTGTCGAAATAGATATTATATAGATGTCATTAAATGTTTATATGTGTTATATATGTATCAAGAGAAACTTGCTTAAGGATCCTCAGAATATGGAATGTGCGTATTTTTCTTTCAAAAGAACTTAAGTGTAAAAACACTCTCGTTCTCGCCATAGACGAACTTAAATGAAGTTAACTTGCTAGTGTGCAAAATAAAATTCATTCCATCCTTTAACCAGAATCAACCCGTAACTATCACGCTTAAAAGTTAGCGAATAAAATAATGAATGTTTCCAGTTATTCAAAAAAAACACTATTTAGTCTTATTATTTGGGCCTATTTAACAACACGATGCATTACATGTAGTACAAAAACATAGTGTAAATATTATCGCACCAAAACTTGTGTTATAAAGTAGCAGTCTAGTCGATAGCACTAAATCAATTATTGCAGGCACAATAAAATTATTATTAATTAATTATCTGTAAATTGCATTAAAAAATTCACTTTGGGAACAGCGTAACGATAATTCCTGAATACTTTTAAACGTGATAAACATGTATTAATTTTATTTATAATGAGTTATAGTTTCATACTACCTGCTTATGTAATTTTAAAAATTATGTTTTTTTTAGCTTCACGCTTTATCCCGCACAGGCAGGGTAGGCAGAGGGGACTGCAGGAACCTTACGAACCTAGTGTTAAGACACTCCATTGCTTAGTCCTGCTTTTTTTCGTCCCCGCTTTCGGCCTTTTCGAGGCATTGCGTGTTGAGTGGCGGAACTCGACGCCGCGCTTTGTCTAGTTGCCAGACGACAAAAAATGGAAATAGAAAAATTCATCTTCCCCGACTGAGAATCGAACCCAGAAACCGTCGCATTTATTATACACTAAAAGAATTTATATTTAATACACTAAAAGAAAGGAAAAGACAGTCCCCTGATGGGAATCGAATTCTCAACCGTCAAAGATACAGTGACACTGTGGCACTGTGCCATAATGTCTTTAGAATTAATAAAAGATTTAAAAACTATCTAGCTGTAATTTTACTCTAGGTACGCTTCAACACAACTAATTACTTGTTTGTAAACACCTGTAACCTGTGTGCGTGTCAACTTTTCGGGGCATTGTTCGGAATAATGAAGTCTTGAAGTGGGCCTGTAGTGTTCAGTAGGTGTCAAGCTCGAACTTTGCATATTCGATATAATATAGATATATATAGATATTATAGATTATATTA